>JAOXJP010080410.1:0-15003 GCA_025762735.1 Platanus orientalis
TATATATATATATATATATAGAGAGAGAGAGAGAGAGAGAGAGAGAGAGAGAGAGAGAGAGAGAGAGAGAGAGACTCCTTCATGTCTCACGTTTTCCTATATGCCATTGTTATACTGTTCACATGATATATTAGCTAGGTTCTTAGACTTATTATTTATCATGTAGCAATTTAGTTACACTCTTTTCATTTTATTAGCAGTGTGTTGTGGTCTTCTCTCTTTCAGATTTGGTCCAAGAGAAAGTAAAAAAGGCAATGCTGTGCAGTGATATAGGCCGGCTGAATTGTAACATCAGCTGTACAACTTTTGCCACTCCAGTTCTTGGACAGGCATGTAGGATCTCCACCTTTGTGATTGTGACAGTCTCTTTTATGCTTGTTTTCCATAGTTTGATTGTTGAATTTTTTCTGTATTCAGGGATCAGACCACAAAGAATTTTCCTCAATGCTTCATAAAGCTTTGGAAAGTGCTATTATACTGGAGACTTTTCCAAAGACAATGGTAGATGTTTTTGCATTGGTGTTGGAATCTGGTGGTAGTAAGTTTTCACTATGAACTTCAATATTAATGAAGTTGTTTTATCACATTATCATTTGTTAGTGTTAATCTATTTTTACAGAAATTTGGTTTTCTATGTTGTTTGAGTAATACAGAACTTTTGTCTCTTTTGCTTGAGTCCCACAGTATCCTTCTATATCTTAGTTTATCCTCGTACAAAGATTCTACTCATATCTATGCCTTTTTTTATAGCCTTGCAACATTCTTTTTTTAATATTTATTTTCTTTTTAAACTATTTTTCTTTTCTTGTTTAGTTCCATTTATTTTATGGATAACTGATTGGGAGTTTCATGCCTTCTTTTATGGATTACAGTATTACATCAGGAATGGTTAATTTGTGCAAAGAAGTTTCTATGGTTTTACATCATCTCTCTAAACACATTATAGTGGAATATTCACACTTTGTTAATAAAGCCTCATAGTTGCTGTTGTTATAATATAATACAAGGTATTAGAGGATTATTGGCTGTGCTTATAAGAATCTCTCCGTTGATATAAATCAGGGATTAACAAGCACAAGTTGTGTCTTATAGAATCTTAATGTCTTCATATTTTTTATTTTATGGGTGATCTTCCAGTTGTGATATCATATGCAAGTCTTGCCCTAGCGGATGCAGGGATTATGATGTATGGCCTGGTAACCTCAGTTTCTGTGGTATGTGCAGCTATTCAATCTTTTTCTCCCTTTTCCTTTTATAATGTAGGTAATGGGAATGGTAATGGGAATGAAGTCCAGTCCATACACAAAACCCTTTCTTGCTATTGTTAACTTTTTTTTTATTAATTTTTTCTGCACAAGTTAACTTGCTTAAATTTCTGCAGTAACTAGCTGAACTTCAATGATTAAAAAGAAAAAATAAAGAAAAGCCAAAAGAGCACATATAGTCTGGTGGCTCCTCGAGACAGATAAATGTGCAGTGTAATAACTTTGATCAGTAGAGGCATTCTACTAGAATTTTCTTAAGATTGTTACCACAAGGTAAAATGGAATAGGTATAATTATCAAAAAAGAAAGAAAAAAGGAACAGGTATGGCCCTGTCCTATTCTAATCCCATACTCCTGAGAGTAGCCTTTAGGAAATCATTCGATTTCGTCAACTGTAAATAGCCGGACGGTTTTTGTCAAGATCACTGAAAGAGGCTCAGGCTATTCGGTTTCCATCGAGATTAGACTATCTTCCCTTGCTTGGGTGGTGGAATTTCTCCTCTCGGCATGTTGGTTGCCGGAAGGGAATAAACTAATCCGAACACAAGATGAAGGGGACCGTGTGCTGGTTTTTCAACGAAAGAAGAATACCTGAGGTGCATTTGCGGAGCTTTTTCTGACTCCTCGAAACGGTAGGGGTCGACATATTATCATCCCTAGAGACATTAACACTGGGGGTTGGGATAATTTTGGCTGAATTATTTAGAGGAATTTTTGGAGAAGGAACTGTGGAAGAAGGGGCTGGATGATGGGCATAACTTTGTTAACCTTCCGGTGTCCAAACAGGTGAGGTGGTGATCTAGATGTGAGCAACCAATCTGGGAACGAAAGGACAAACAGGGGGAGTGGGCCCTCTGTGTTTGTGTGGAACGACTTGATCACAACCTTTCTTGGTCGCAGGTTGAAGAATTGGTGAATCTAGCCTTCTTGCATAGGAAGCAAGCTCGTATCATTAATTTTGCAGAAAATTGGGGGATTTTTCTGGGAGACAACTGGGCTGAAGCACGGTGGCTTCATGCACATGGGTCCCGGATGATAAAGCCTGGCTCTCTCGTTTTTCACAAATGGTCCCCCCTCTTGGGAACGAAGATGGAGGTGTCCTTCACTAATCGATTTTGGGTAAGATTTAGAGGTCTTCTTTTCCATTTGTGGAAAATGGAGGTCTTCCAGGAGTTGGCAAGGGCCTGTGGAGGGCTAGAGAAAGTGGACCCATGCTCTCTGGCCATGAGTGACCTTCGCTGGGTGCAAATCTTGTCTCGACCAACAAATTTAAGATCAATACCAAGGGTGATTAGAGTTTCGGATGGAGAACTGGAATATCAGCTGACAATCTCTGTGGAAGAAGAGGAGGAGGAGGAGGAGGGTCAAAAAACCACTTAGGCCATTCGATCTTTTGTAATGCCACCGGAATCCTTTAAGCGGTTTTGCCAAAACCCACCGGAATACAGCCTGGTTTCCAATTCTGACAAATCTGCAGCACCTATATGACATGAAGAAGATTCAAATTTTGAATTACATGCAAAGGGGTTGCATTGGGAAGGGGAGAGCTTGTGCTTTTCCAAAATTGCCCAAGGGAGAAAGGATAATGACATGGTGGTTGAGAGGTATTATAGGAATACAAAATTGGTGCCTCTACATGAGCTTAAGGAATTTTATGTGGACAATTTTGCCCCTTCGAGGGAAATTGTTCAAGGGCTTGGGGGAAGGGTTGTTGTGTCTTTGCAAAGGCCCTTATTAAAAAACCACGTTTACCCTAAGGTTATGCCACAACTCCCCTTTGCTAGAGGCTTAATGAGGGGGGGGGGGGATAGTTTCGACCTCCAATCGTGATCCTCCTCTTTCTATGATGCACACGAAAGACTAGGTGCTTTCACACTTTGGATCGCAAGTGTCTGGGCAGAAGGGGGAGCTCTCCACTGCTTGTGAGGAAAATTTGATGGAAGCCTTAAGGGGCTTGACAAAAGTGTCTCTATCCGGTGCGAAACCTTCAGCTCCCTCTTTTCCTCCGGTGTGTAGGGATATCAAAAGGGTGAATGAGGAACAATCCCTAGCGGTGATTGTGCATGAGGGTGAATCAACTAGGTTTGAGCCATCTAGATCTTCTTTGGATCTTCCGGATAATTGTGGGGATCTCCTTTTCAGAATCGTTTGGTGGAGTAAGAGGATTGTGGTGCAAGAGAGATTGCCTTTGACCTCGCTTGGCAAATAGGGGAAAGCAAGGCCTGGAAATAATATCGGTGGAGGAGACTGTGCCGGTTCTGTCTGAGGTCTCACTGTGGGTTATAAATTAGATGCAAACAGTTAGTAATTTCTTGGGAATCACGTTTGATGGAGTTGAGAGGCAGGCTATTGAACTTTTCACTACGTTGGAGAGGGAGATCTCTTTATCCGGATCGGGCATAGAGAGTAGAAGACTTCATCGTGAAGTGTAGGGGTTGAGGTCTGCATTCACGTCAAGAAGGATGGGTCAGAAGAGGTGTCAGACAGTCTCAGGAGGTTGAGCTAGTATTTTTTTCTTGCCTTTCTTTCTTAGGTTTTTGTTTTTATTATGAATTTTTCTATTTTGTCTTGGAATGTGAGAGGTCTTGGCAGGATAGAGAAGAGAAGTCTTGTTAAAGACATTGTCAATTCGAGCTCGGTTGAGCTTCTGGTCTTGGTAGAATTGAAGATGAAAAACATTTCGCGGGCTTTTATGTGCCTGGTCTGCCCCTTTGCTTTGGTGAATGGTGTTTGTTTGCCCTCTAGAGGTGCTGTAGGTGGAATTTCGGTGGTCTGGGATTCAGGAAAGTTGGAGATTTGCATTCCTTGTCAGGTAATTTTTCTGTTTCTATTAGAGGTCATGTGAAGGGCTCAGAGGTGGAATGGTTGGTGATGGGAGTCTATGGCCCTTGTATGGCAGACATGAAACAAGCTTATTTTGAGGAATTGACCGAAATTAAAGCTCAGTGGTTAGGCCCTTGGTGTGTCTATGGTGATTTTAACGAAATCAGGTCTTTGAATAATCGATTGGGGGCTTCCTTGCTACCAAGAGGTGCCAGACTTTTTTTGAATTTTATGAATCATTGTAGCTTAAGGGATGTCCCTATTGCGGGGGCGGCTTTTACTTGGTCTAACTTCCATCAAAACCCCTCCTTGAGTAAATTGGGTACGTTCCTGCTCTCGCCGGAATGGGTTCTTTCTTTTCCTCTTTCTAAAGGTTTGGCAAGACCGAGGCTTGTCTTTGATCACATCCCCCTTGTCTTGTGTGGAAAGTTGCAGAATGGTGATCCCAAACCCTTCAGATTTGAAAATATGTGGTTAAAAGGCTCGGGTTTTGATGATATGATTAAGGGTTGGTGGGTGTCCTTTGATGTTGTAGACAAGCCAGGTCTGAGGCTTAGGTTAAAATTAAAAATGCTTCGTGAAAAACTTCGGGGTTGGAATAAAGAGGTATTTGGGAGCATTGAGGGAAGGAAAAAAGATTTGTTGTAAGAGATTAGCTTATGGGATTCTAGTGAGGAGCAAAGAAGCCTATTGGACAGTGAGAAACATATAGGGGAGATTGCAAAACAAGAGTATGCCAATATTACTTGCTTAGAAGAAATTAAATGGAAGCAAAAAACTAAGGTGCAATGGTTGAAGGAAGGGGATAATAATACAACGTTTTTTCACAGAATTGCATCGGCTAAAAGAAACACAAACTACATTCACTCCTTAAAGGACGTGAATGGCCTTAAAGTGGATACGAGTGGCTTGAAGGATTATATCGCAGCCTACTTTATGAATTTGTATAGAGAGCCGGGGTTTAGAAGACCGAAACTTGATGGGGTTCAATTTAAAAGAATATTTGATTTCATGAGAATTTGGGTGGAGCGGCCTTTTGAGGAAGATGAGGTTAAAAAGGTGTGTGGAGCATTGAAGATGACAAGGTACCGGGTCCAGATGGCTTCTCTATGGCTTTCTTTAAATGTTGGTGGGATGTGGTGAAAGGAGATGTAATGGATACTTTGAGGAACTTTCATGAGGAGGCTTTTCTTGATCTAAGGAGTAATGCAACTTTCATTTCCTTTATCCCGAAGTTGGAAGAGGCATGCAGGATTTCGGATTTTAGACTGATAAGCCTTGTAAAATTCTTTCCAAAACTCTATCGTGTAGATTGAAAAAGGCATTGAAAGATGTGATCTCCCTGAACCAAAGCGCTTTCTTAGGGGGAAGACAAAGTGTTGATGGAGTTCTTGTGAAAAATGAATGTGTTGATGCGGTTATAAAAAATGACGACTCGGGGTTCTTTGCAAACTAAACATGGAAAAGGCGTATAATAGAGAAAATTGGAAATTCCTTGATTACATGCTTAGACATTTGGGATTTGACAATAAATGGAGGAGGTGGATGAAGAAATGTTATGAGACAACATCTTTTTCGATTATGCTAAATGGTTCCTCGGTTGAATTTTTCCATGGCTCTAAAGGGTTAAGGTAAGGAGATCCCCTTTCTCATTTCCTCATTCCTGTTCTTAATTGTTGCCGAGACATTTGGTGCTTTGCTCTCAAAAGCCTTCACTGGGGGTCTTTTGGAAGGCTTTATGGTTAGAGCAAATGGTATGAAGGTGTCCCATTTGCAATTTGCTAATGATACTTTGATCATGTGTAAGGACTCTGAGGAGCAAATATCTTAGATGTGTGATAAGATGTTTTGAAGTTGTTTCTGGTCTCAAGGTGAACCTTCATAAAAGTAGAATGTACGGGGTGGGAAGTGTGGACCAAATTGACATATTGGCTGAATGCTTGGGATGTTCGGTGGGTCATCTCCCAACCACCTATTTAAGACTCCCGTTGGGTGCTTTGTACAAAAGTTTTGGTTCTTGGAATCCGGTTGTTTTCCATATTCAAAAAATGTTAGCGGGGTGGAAAGGTAGCCTATTATCAAAGGGAGGGAAAGTTGTGCTAATTAAATTTGTCCTGACTAGTCTTCTGACCTACTACCTTTCTCTATTTTCAATCCCGGTGACGGTTGAAAAGAATATTGAACAATGTTAAAGGGATTTTCTTTAAGGGAAAGACAATCCAGATGACGGAATGCAACTCGTGGCTTAGGAGGATATTTATAAACCAAAGAAATTTGGAGGCCTTGGAATTACCAGAGTCAGGGATATGAATAGAGCGCTTATTTCCAAATGGCTATGCAGGTTTGGGCATGAAAGGGATAGCTTATGGCATCAAGTTTTGGTCGATAAATATGGGGTTGTAAATGACTAGGAATCTAAAAATACCTCTATGCCTTATGGTTATAGTTATTGGAAGGCTATTTTAAACTCGTTAGCGAAATTTAAAAAGGGATCGGGATGGAGGTGGGATCTGGAGTTAGAACTAGATTTTGGACAAACAAATGGTGCTCTAATAGACCGCTTATGTTGAAACACCCAAATCTTTATCATTTGGCGAGAGACAAGGATGTGAAGGTTGTGGAGTATTGGAACCCAAGGGGTGTTACTGTGTTAGTGGTTTTTGGAATGTGGATCTGTGTCGTAGCTTAAACGATTGGGAGGTGGAAGACCTGGCTAGCCTGCTTGGTTGAGTTGATTCTTTTTGTCTAAGGGCGGGGGTGGAAGATTATCAACACTGGATCTTTGCAAATAATGTGATTTTCTCTATAAAATCATTTAGAGAGGCTCAGTGGGTAGGTGAGGCTCCCCCTGACCGTTTTTGGGTTAACATTTGGAAACTTCATCTTCCCTCAAAGGTTACTTTCTTCATTTGGACCATGATTAAAGGCCGCCTAATAACTATTGATTTGCTCCAAAAGAGATGTATGATCATTCCAAACATTTGCTCCCTATGTATGCAAGAGGCTGAAAGTGTTGACCATATTTTTATTCACTGTCCCTATGCCTCGAAGATTTGGAACAAGTTTTTGAATGAGATTGGGTTATGGTGGGTGCTTCCGAAAAGAGTTGATTCTCTATTAGCCTCCTGGAAGATTGGGAAGTTATCTAAGAAATGAAGTATTCTTTGGAAGTTAGTGTGCTCAGTTATTTGTTAGCTCATTTGGCTTGAACGAAGCAAGAGGGTTTTTGCAAACTATATGGAGCAAGCTTTTATGGTGTTTTGTAAGGCAAAGGAAGCTGCTTGCTTTTGGGGTCTTGGACGGAACCAGCTAGGAGATTACTCGGTGATGTCTGCTTTTAAGGGATTGGGGGCTAAACTTTCAATTGTAACTCTTTCTTGCTTTGTTTTGTTGTAGTCTTTGGGGATTTCCCATCCTTTTTCTTTCTTCATTGAAATTTTATTTATCAAAAAAAAAAAAAAAAAGCAAGGAGTTTGGAATGACACTCTCTTTTTATCAATTAAAATAAAGTCCTAAACCAATAAAGTCCTATTTTTGTTATTTTTCTTTAGGACTGTTTCTTAGAGTTCAAAATTTGTCCTGTTTGGATTGATTTTGGTGTCATTAAAAAGGTTTTCAATTGATCTAATGAACACAAGATCTCACAAATCCCATGTAATTTAGGAAAGTTATGGCCAAAATGCTGGTAGGTATCACTTTGTGATGGGAATTTATTTTATAATTTTATTTTAATTAGGAGTTTAAATTTTAGTCGACAAATATGGAAGAGATGGAGTGGTGTGAAATAGAATTCTTTAGTAAATATAGTTTATGCTTTGGCTTATTGATTTAGGATTTCAAATTTACCTCTCATGAAGGTGTTGATGCTTTCAAAGTCTTTAGGTGCTGATTCATTAAATCCATTAGTGCTGATTCTAGTGGATTATCTTTGCCTCTAGGTATTAATTTTTAGAGTTCCATTATTGTTGATTCCTGTGGGTTTTTCCTCATTATTTTTCTTATTTTTATTTTATTTTATTATTTGCTGAATTTATTACCTTATAACCTGATGCAGGATGGCCTTGGGCCAAAAATCCTGCGGGTTATAAGCCCAACAAAGATAGGCTGGAAGTAACCCGCAAAATATGGATTAAACAGATTAAAGGAAGACAAATTCTAGAAGTTCTAATTGTTGGACAAAACTAGGACACTACAAAAAATAGGGTTAGACTTAGATTAAGGTAAAACTTTGCAGTGTAATAGAGTTATAAAAGAAGTAAACCCGAAAATTTCATAGCAATCGGAAGAATAAAAGTATATAAATGTCCAAAACTAAGGTATGTTCTAGAAAATCTAGCAGCTTAGAATTTAGAAAACTCAACCAATAATTGTATGGAAATTAGCAAGACAATAAAAGAACTTTGAACTTCAAGAGAGACTTATCTTGTAGCCATGTGTTGATGATTTAAGATGCAATAGAATTTCGTTGGATGCTTGCTTTATGGATGAGGAAGTCTAAGAAGTAGAAGAGAAAAAGAAGGGGATTTCGGAGAGGCCCAGCATCAAACCCAATGAGAAGATTGGGATGCCTAATTTCAATTAAGAAGAAGATATGAGAAACCAAGCCTCAACTAGTCGCAAACCACAGGGGAGCAATTTCAATTTAATCAACTGTCCTTGATTTATTAGGGTATGACCCCTTTTATAAAAAATTACAGCTACATCCCAAAATAGAAACACATTTTTTAGTTGTTAAAACATCTAACTATAATAACCCTAAAGACTACTTGATACCCCTTTAGTAATTTGGTCATAATTTTTCCAAATCACCTCAGATTTGTATAATCTTGGTCTCGTTTGAAAGGTAACTAAATAACCCTTCTAACGACACCCAAATCTAGCATTAAGGGCAAGTTTGACCTTAGAAATTTTGGACTAGAAATAAGTTATGGGATTATAACTCTAAATAAATAAAACCTAATAACCTAAAATATAACTCTAAATGGACCCTACTTGATCATTCATGTTCATCTAATTTCTTCTTTTTCTCATAGATGCTCCCACATTATAACCCAATTCTGATTTTTTATTATTATTATTATCAAAATTTGCTCAAAACTCTATAGTCGATTTACCTTATATCTCCATGAGTTCATCTTTCTTTAATACCAATTTCTATTTAATTCTACAATAATGACACCCATACGACTACTAATTACTTATTGAATATCATTTAAAAATTCTGTTTTGCTATTTCTGTTAATTTACTTAATTGCTATTGCTCATGGTTTTATAATTCATGTTCCTTAAATTCCTATATTTTGTTTTTTGGTTTCTATTACCTTGAATTGTATCTTCTCTTCAATCTCTTGAACAAAGATGGTGAAAATGGTTGCTTTAGGTTGTCTCTTGATCATTAATTTTATTACTCCCTCATTTTGTCCCCAATTTTTACTAAGGTTGCATTCCACATGTTTAGTTTTAGTCCCGCTTATTTTGAACCATAGTTCTAACTTGGCATTTACCCCTCTTTAGTCTCGTCAGTGAAAACTATGTCATTGGCAAACATCATATGCTATAGAACCTCTTGTGTATGCCTAGTCAACACATCCATAACTAATGAAATCAATGTTGACCCCTAGTGTAAACCTATTGCAACCGGAAACTTGTTTGTCTAACCCTTACTTGAGAACCTTTTCCTTTCCAGAGTCCACCCGATGATCTCTCTAGGTACCTTATCGTATACTTTCTCTAAGTCAAAAAAATCATGTGAAGATCTTTCCTCTCTTCAAACTTTTCTTTAAAATGCCCAAGTAAAAGTATGTCATCAGTCTCTGTTGTACAAGTGCAAATTAATTTTTTTTATTTTTTAGTTTCATGTCTTAACTTGTTTTCAGTTATTCTCTCCTAAAGTTTCATAATGCGGTTCATCAGCTGAGCAATGATAATTTGTGCAACTCTAAGTATCTCCCTTTTTCTTGAAAATGGGCATTATGATGCTTTTCCAGTGTTCATTGAATATTTTCTCAGTTTTAATGATCTTGTTGAACAACTTAAATAACCAAGATAAGACATTGTCTCCCATGCATTTCCAAACCTTAATTGGATATTATATGGTCTTAAGGCCTTCCCTTTGCCTTTATTATTTTCAATGCCTCTTTAGATTCATATAACATAATCCTACAAGTATCCTATGATCTCTAATCTCATCAACACTACTAATTCATCCTAAAACTAACATCCCCTACGTGATCCTCATTTAATAATTTCTTAAAATAGTTCTTCAACTTTTCATTAATCTTTTCATTCTTCACTAAAACTCTTTGATTCTCACTTTAAAGCATCTAATATGATATAGGTCTTTACGCTTCCTCTCCCCTATTTTTGGCACGTTTAAATTTGTATGTCTCCCCATTCCTAGTACATAACTTATAATAAAGGTCATCATAGGCTTTAAATTTGCCATTGCTTACCACATTCTTACCTTCCTTTTTAGCATTTAATACTGTTCTAAAATTTCCGCATTTACAATTTCATTGGGTAAATCTTGGTGTTATCTGATCCCTAATAATGAATGAAAAATCAAACAGAAAAAATTAGGTTTGAGGACTGGATTTTTTTTTCCTACTTTTCTACATCTTTGGTGCTGATATATATGTCAATTTGTGCATACCAACTTCATGATTTTGATTTAATGTTGGGAATTAATGACACAATGTATAAAGGAGGAAAAATTGTATGAAAGAGGAAGAATTGGTGGATCATTTGTTTGTTCATTGTGCCATGGTGAGTATGGTTTGGGCTTCTTTCTCTCTCATCTTATAATTTTTTGGTCATTCCCGATCCATTTTTGTGAGTTGGTCTCGGGCTGGTGGAGTCATGATTTGGAGGGGTTACCTTCTATCTTCTGGTCGTATTTGCTAGGTACCATTTTATTTTATTTTTTTCGCCTATGAAAGGAAGGGAATTCTAGGATTTTTGAGGGTAAGATGAGGAGTCATATGAAGCTTTCCTTATTCATTTATAGTCTTATTTGATTGAATTTTTATTAGGGTGGACCTTGTGGAGAGTGATTGGTATTCCTTATGGTGTGAGGAGTTATAGTTTCATGTGTCTTGCTGGTCTTGTGGTTCTTTGTTTCTTTTGTTTTGTTTTGATTCCTCTTCACCTCCTTGGTGATGGTTTTTGTTGTTTTGTTGCCTTTTCTTGTTTTCTTCAATAAAGATTGCTCTTTTATCTCTCCAAAAAAAGACACAATGTATAAGTACTAAAATAATATGAAAAAGAAAGGTACCCAAAGCTAAGATGTTGAGACATGTAAAACTATATTGAAAATTTGTCTTTTTAGTCTGAAATATTTTAGAGAACAAACTACATCAATAACAACAATATGGTGAGCTTTTTTTTAATCAAGTGGGACTGCACTTTTTTTATTTGTTCATTCAAATATGTTTTAGCAGCCCCTCGAAACTATTTCTTCAAAAATATGTTCATGCGCATTTTTCCCTTGTATTCAATTCTCTTGCTTTTTTGTTTTTTGGTTTTGTAGCCTTGTCTGGGGACAAACCTTGTCATAGATCCCATATCGGAAGAGGAAAGTTACCAAGATGGAAGCCTTATGATTACATGTAGGCCTTCTTGTAATGAGGTTACACAGCTTACTCTCACTGGAGAATGGTCAACCCTAAAGATTCATGAGGTATGAAGATTCTCTTTGTGGTATAGTCTGCATCATTATCATTGCAAATTTCTTACTTTCAAGTGACCCTAATATGGAAACCTGGTCCCAAAAAATTATAAAAGATAGTTACTGTATATAAACACTATAATTGTAAACTTGGCACTTGGGTAAGTGGTGTTTGGAGGCTTACAAGCAGCCATCCCATGGGTCTCTCACCTAGAAAATCTATTACATAAACTAATTTCATTGAATGCTTAAAAACTATTCAATATATCACCCTTTTTTGGGTAATCAAAAGAAATGTAGAAATCTCAGGAAAGACTATTGATTGGATGGTTATAATCATATGATGTGGTTTTGATATAGAATATTTCTGACCAGTAAGTAAAAAATGTAGGGAATAATTTAGGAGGGATCCATGAATCTTTGGACATGTGCTACGTCATGCTATAGCTCATCCTTTTGGTCTATAGCTGAATGAAGGGGATATTTGGATCAACCCTTCCATTTGATGTTCCATTGATAAATTGTAATCATTAAGGACCTGTTTGGCAGCCACCTGTAATTAATCATTTCATTTTAAATTCCTAAGGCATTTGTAGCCATAAGGTGATGGTTCAAAATGAACTCATTCAGATTTATACTGATTTGTTGACTAAAATTAGAAATGAAGTCATCTTAGTTTTTTTATAAAATGAAATGATATATGTTATCAAGTATAAATCTGATTGAGTAAGAAGGATCACTTGGTAAACTAGGAGGTGGTTTGTTGGCAAAAGCAATTCGGGGGGTAGTGGATAGGTCATTTGAAGGAGAGGAATTTTGCGCTTTTGGGTAAATGGCTCTGGATATTCTCCAATGAAAGAGGCATTTTATGGCAATCCAATATTTTTAACAACTCCAACAATCATCCTAATGGTTGGGATGTTAATCTTTCATCATCGCAATTTACTTCATTGATTTGGAAAAATATTACCTCCGTCTTCTCCCTTTTTTTTTTTTCCTTTAAACTCATTTTTCTATGGGTAATGGTGTCTCTATTAGGTTTTGGTTGGATCTTTGGTGGGGGGATCAATGCCTCTCTCAAGCTTATCCTAGATTGTTTAGCTTATCGAAAAATAAAGAGGCTAAGATTTCGAAGGTCCTCTCTTGTTCCCCTTCGGGTCATTCATGGAAAATTGAGTTTTCCTGGGATTTTTATGATTGGGAAGTGGATATGTTGAATCTCATGTTGTTCCTCAAAGACGTTTTTCTTTCTAATTCCTTCCCGGACCAGAAAATTTGGGGGCTTAATTCTTCTGGTTTGTTCTCTTCAAAATCTATGTTTCTGTCTGTTTTTTCCAATTGATCCTTCTTTTCTCTTCCCCATCAGCAAAGTTTGGAAGCCCCTGGTTCCTCCCAGGGTGAAAGTTTTCTCTTGGTCAATGGTGCTCAACCGAATTAACACCATGGATGTATTGCAAAGGAGAAGACCTTACATGCCTTTATCCCCAAATTGGTGTGTGTTATGCAAGAAGAACGAGGAAACAACTAATCATCTATTTATTCATTGCAATTTTTCAACGGGCATATGGGCTTATTTCCTCTTTGATCTTAACCATTATTGGGTTAGGCCAAAAGATATGGTGGATTTGTTTTCTCAATGGAATGTCTCAGGTCTTGGGGAGGGGCAAGATTTTGTGGGCTTGTTTAGTTCATGTAGTTATATGGGGAATTTGGAAGGAAAGGAACAAGAAGATTTTTGAAGGAAAATCTAAATCCCAGACTGAGGTTATTGATCATATTATTCAGGAGGTTGGTTGCTGGATCTTTGTTGAAAAGGAATTTCAAAGGTTGTCTTTGTCAGTTTTTGTTAGAGATTGGGTTACTACCATTTCGTCTAATCCCTATAAAGAGAGTCTTCATTATTCGGATTGGATGCCACCCCCGTAGGGATTTCTAAAACTTAATTTTGATGGCTCTTCCATTGGAAATCCGGGGCTGAGTGGTTTTGGGTGAGTGATCTGGGATCACCTTGGGAAGGTGATTCATATTGTTGCTGGTCCAATTGATTTTTGTGATTTTATGAAGGCTGAGGTGATGGGGCTCATTGTGGTGCTGCATGAGTTTAAAAAGATAGGAATGGAGAAAAATGGTTTGATTGAGGGAGATTCCAGAGTGGTGGTGGGGTGGGGTACGGGATCTTCTTAGGGATCGCAGAAGTATGCTAATCTCATCCATGAGATCTGGGATTTAGTTGCCTCTTTGAATATTTCTTTGGTTCACATTCTGAGATCTCAAAATACTCTAAGCTGATAAGGTTGCTAAGTAGGCTATGGGACTTGATGATATGTTTATCTTTGATTTAATGCTGGATTCTCTGGTTGAAGGTTTTTAGTCTGTTGGCTTGTCGCCTTGTTGTACTCTATTTTGTTCTCTTTTTTGCATTTCTAATAAAATCGTCATTTATCCAAAAACAAAAAAGAGTATCATATATATATATATATATTGTTCTTCCATTAGAACTTCTAAGAACTACCTTACGAATTCCATCATATTATGTGATTCGCCTCAGAAAGAAGATGCTGGAGAACATGTGGAGCTTTTGAGTCAGGAAACCTTTAAGTGAATAATAGAATGACCCTTTGGGCTAGGGGAATTGAAACTGTCCATGCATTGCATTTCCTTGTCCTGCAGCACTTGGTAAGCCTAAAACATGCTCTGTAGGAGCTCCTCTTTTAAACCAATAAGCGTGATATAGGAACCTGAAATCTTTATGTTGATTTCATTACTCTGAAGAATCATAATACAACATTGTTTTTAGCTCAATTAAGTTGCAACTTGCTAGCTGATTTGAACTAGGGCTATCATTGAGCCTGAGTCAAGTTTTAAGTTTTAAAGCTCTCATAAAATTGGAGATGATCTGTAACTTTTTAACGAGGCCCCTCTACATATACGCCTACACCCAAACCTAATAAAGCCTACAAGAAGTAAAGGTTAGGAGATCCACCATACTATATTGTTTATCTCGGCTATAAATAGTGTTGAATGTTGTTCATCTCAAAGTTACCAGAGTGAGAAGCGAAAACGGGAAACGATGCGAAAGCGAGAAACGGGAAGTGAGGCTTACTAAATCATTGGGAATAAAAAAACGAGATATATATATTTCATACTAAAATATGAAATAAAAATAATATGATAATAGATAATACTAATAGAAGTAAATAACTAAATCTACAATCAATAGGTACAATTACAATGAGTTACAATGAATAA
>JAOXJP010080431.1:0-15002 GCA_025762735.1 Platanus orientalis
ATTATTAATTAAATAATTAATTAATCATGCTTATATTTTATGTGAATGGCTTTGTCAGGACACATATTTCCAACAATCCAGTGTAGCCTTGGTCCCCTTCAGTGCATTCTAAGTCTTGGCAAGCTTCCTTGCCAATGCCAACCAATCAACATCCGCCTCGGCAAGCCTTTTTCGAAGCTCACCAATGTTCATCTTCAAGCTGAGTTGGCGGCTGAAGAGAGCCGCAACCTTCGTCAACACCTGACAGACGAAATGCAGATGTTAAAAAAAGAATGAAAAGAAAATAAAAGAGATATTGGCGGCTGAAGAGAGCTGCAACCTTCGTCAACACCTGACAGACGAAATGCAGATGTTAAAAAAAGAATGAAAAGAAAATAAAAGAGATATTCTCTTACCTTGCCCAAATCGTGGAAGGTGCTCTTTGCCAAGGCACCCGAGCTAGTGCTCTTGAAGCTCTCCATGTCTCCATCAGAAAACACCAAGCATAGATGAGCTACTGTTCGGTCTTCATCCTGAAGGAGAGACATAAGAGCTTTCTTCTTGCCCTTGAAGGATGACTTGCTCTGCATGTACGACGAAAGGTCAGCCACACACTCATTGAATTCATGCATAAACTCCAATGCCGCCTCCAGGTCGACAATGGATGGGATGGCCAGGGCAGTCACAGCAGGCGCCTCGCTCAACTTTCCCTTCTCAGCAGAGCGATGATGGTTGAACTTCGGGCATTTGTGAGAAGTGGTATTAGGTTCTTCGTTGACACCCTCACCAAAGAAGCCTTGGACAGTCACGCAGACATGTTTGAAAAAGACAATACAAAATGTGTCAGGATCATAGAAAAAGAAGAAATTATAAGTGCGAGAAAGAAATTATAACCTGGTAGATCGATAAGACTCTTAGAGGCCTAGAGGAAAGGGGCTCAGGGCTAAACAAATAGAGAGATAGAGACTTAAGATTCACTAGTAAGGAGTAATCCCTGACGGAGTGCGTGAAGACATGGTCCAGTCTGGTCAACTCATCCTCAGCCAATGGCCGCTCGGCCAAAACTACAATAAATAAAAGCAATAAAAAGTCAAAATCAAGTTAGCCCGACTGAGACTAAAGAAAACAAGGAGGGACAAAGCTAATAAAAAAATCACCTACTTTACGAGGCTCTCCCCATATCTTGGGGACAATGTGGACTTGGTCGAGAGGCGCATCCTAAGGGAAAGACTCCTATCCATCCCCAGAAACAAAGAAGAACTTTTCTTCCAACCCCTGTTCAAAGTCGGAAGACCGGTGATCCAAGCTCAGTCGGGGGTCCAAGTGGTGAAGTACCACCAACCCAAGTAAAGCTCCACTGCCTTGTAGTAGTAAAGAAACTCATGAATGGTTAGGTGGTCCCGACCGTCACTGCAAGCAGGCCACAACACCATGCATGCGATCAAGATCCTCCACCCATTGGGTGTGATCTGACTCAGAGCGAGGGGGAGATAAGTTAATAGTTAGTGAACGAACAACGGATTTGGAAAACAAAGACCGGCCTCCAACGTTTGCTCATAAACAGAGACTTCATCGGTGAGACAAGCACAAGGCCACTCGTCTAAGGCGAGAACTCTCAGCTTGGCCGAGGAAGGAATTTGAAGAAATTAGCGGAGATCCCTAAGTTGGGTGTCGAACACTGTGGATGAGACTCCATCGACAGCGTAAGGAAGCTTAGTGAAGTGGGACCACCTAGAGGGCTCTAAGGGCTGAGCCGAATCAGGGGTGTCCTCTCTAACAAGATTGCTGTCCAGAGCCATAACGGACTCAGAAGACTCAAAAAGAGTACTCATCCAACTGAAGGCGTAAATGACGTCAACCAAGGGACCAAGAGTTTCGAGAAGCTCATTAAAGATCTGATTGAGGAAATAAAGCTCAACCAGAAGGACACTCAAGTCAAGTAGACACTGACTAGTTCAAAGGAAAAAAAACATAAATGAATAAGATGAAACCCCAATGGGGCTTCAGTGGGATCTAGGCTGGGACGGTGAAAAGGTAAGAGTAAAAAAAAGAGAAAGGGGGAATAACCACAAAGACTAGAAAATGTTGAATGGGCGTTTCAAAAAAAGGGGAAGAAGAAGAAAAATGTAAAGGAGAGAATAAAGAAGGATTAAAATCAAAAGTAAATAGCAAGGAAATGTTAAAGATGTACCTCCGGATAGGCGAGATGATAGAGGTACCGCAAACACCACTTGAGAGAGTCAGACGCGAGCAGAAAGGAGAACTTCAAAGGGACAAGGGCTTTAAAAGCAAATGGACGGATCAAAGGCATAATGACAACCTTTATAGGCTCCCTCATCACCTCACCTACCGTCGGATGGCCCAAGTTAACCCCCGTCATCGGATGAGCACGTAATTCGAGGAGAAACAATAGTAGACGTGACGCGTCGTGCCTTTATTAATGGTGCAGGGCTCAATAAAGGTGAAAGCGAAATGATGGAAAACTTATCGTCTCAGGTGACGCTTTGACTTCCCAATGCCTGATCAAACTGACGGGTTAGGAAATGTGGGGTAGATGATGACGAGGAATCTAGTCCTAGCTGACCGGCTAAGCGAACTGCCCAGGTTCAACCTATCAGTCGGGTGACCCACCCGGGCCAAACCAACTATCACACAAACCAAGCGCCAGATCACTGGTAGGACCACATGAGTATCAAATCAACTACGATCCAACCAAGCATCAGGAGTGGAGTATGACAAGCAGATCGGGAATCAAGTGACAAACTAGAGTCAGATGACCGATCGAGAGTTAGGTGACAGACTGAGAGTCAAACGATAGACCATTTGAAACTCTGAACGACCATCCTAAGGAAGACGACCATCGGATAGGTCTAAATGAACTGATTGTTGTGAGGACTAGAGGTAGTTATAGACAAGAAATGGCGCATAAATTCTATCAATACCAAGCCGCCATGTGTATTCTATGTCAACTTCCTAACAAACTTGAAATATTCTTAACAAGTAAGATAAGTACTCATAACTGCCTAAAGCAGAGGTATAAAAGGAAAGACATCCAACAAAAAGGATGATTGAATTTCTTCTAAAACACTGATTTGATCGTCGGAGTGGCAAGGAACCGGCGCCACACCGGCGCTCCTCATGTATTAGTTGGAAGTAGCAAACCTGTCCAGAGCACCCCAAGGAGGACAATCTGGTGATCGTCTTGGTGAACCAGACCTAGATATCATCACCTCCAAACAAAAGTACCTAACTTGATCAGATAATCATAACCTCTTATGTGTAAAAATTATAAAAATAAAAGTAATTAACTAATCCAGGCCTCTAATGATGCTAAATTTGAACTAATGGATCCTTATTGAATGACACCAAAAAAAAAAATTACAATTTAATCCGGGGTCCTTGACCTTTTCGTCCACTTGACATGCTTTCTATAAGCTTACATTGTGCTTCCATGTGTCTACTTTCTATTTTCCGATGTCAACATCTTTTGAGATGAAAAAAAATGGATCAAATTATTAGCTTCGATGCAGTTCACACGTACCAATCACATCAAGATAGGTAATTTTCTTTTTAGATTTAAACGAACGGAAGGAAACGAAGATCAAAAGTAGTGAAGTTTATTCAATCCATCATTATTGTGAACTGATGATAAAAAAATTTCATATTTTTGTCCCTATTGGAAGTGGGTAAGATGGCTTCAAAGCAGCATGGAGGTTGATGCGACTAGCAAAGTCGAAATTCTAATAGCTTCTGTGACAGCCACCTGTAATGTAATCATTTCATTTGAGTTTCTCAAGGCATTTGTAACCATGGGATGACGGTTTGTAATGAACTAATTCAAATTTATACTGATTTGTTAACTATGAAGTCATTTTAGATTTTTCTATAAAATGTAATGACTAATGTTATCAAAGCACAAATCGGTTCAAATCTGAATAAGTTCATTTTAAATCATCACATTGTGGCTACTAAAGCTTAGGGAAACTCAAATGAAATGATTACATTACAGGTGGCTGCTAAACGCAGCCTAAAGTAATATCTCTCTCTCTCTCTCTACCTCCTATTAATTTTCTTGTCATGTTAAGTGGGCCCTTTAGGAGGGCTCTTAGGATACACGTCTAGTGATAAAAATAATATGAAACGTTGAGTGTACTAGACAATATGGGGGCAATGCATACCTAACTTTTTTTTATTCGATACATATTTATATATTTTTTAAAGCTAATGGCTTGGCTATGTTCAAATGCTCGGCCCAGCTTCTTTTGAAATTGTCATTGAATGGCGAAGAATACTTTGAATTTGAACATCGTGGATTTTTGGAGTATTACTGAGAATAAAATGGGCCAGATCGAGCCTAGACACACGAACAACAAAAATGGGCTTGGTCTGGCCCAATAATCTACATGGCTTAAAAAAAATCTTTTATGTTGGAGAGCAGCTTGTTATCATCGTGGAATCTATTAAATGATAATTCCACAGTGTCCAAATTTTCAACACAAAGGATTGTGTCTGCCTCTCTTAAAGAATGCTAACTTCCACTAGATGTCAAGGGGTGGACACATCAACACCAAAAAATGGTGAGCTCCCCCCCCCCCAAAAAAAAAAAAAAAAGTGTAAATCACTTTTTGGCGCTGATGTGCCCACCCCCTGACACAATCCTTCCTCAATTTTCAAGGACCTGCCTTACTCGTTCACTCTTCACCAAGTGAGGATTCCAGATGCCCTCAGTTCGGATAGTGAATGTTTGCATCAAGACACTCCCTATAATTGTTGTGTTTCGTCAGCCAGGTCTCATGCACTCAATGTCACTTCAATTTGATTGGTCAATCTGATTCATGGCCCTGAGGATTAGGTAAACAACTTAGAGAGTGGCTAAAGTTGGAATGACATCAGGACTGACAAATCAGTGCCAAAAAGTGAAAAACATCCCCCCAAAAGTGTACAATTTTCAGTGCTGATGTGTCAGCCCTAATGTCATTCCAACTTTAGGCACTTTCTAAGTTGTTGTACCTAATCCCAACTCGATTCATGGATGCCATAGCAAACCAAGATGAAATGGCTTCATTCTAATTTACAGTCAAACAGTGTTAAGGTACACAATCGTCTCTCTTCCGCTTTATTATATGATATTCTATTTTTCATTTTTGAATGTTGCTTGGAAAATCTCTCTTTCTCTCTTTCTCTCAACACACATTGCAAACACGGGCAAACTTTCTAACCTCAAAATATTTAACATGATTCTATTTTAAGGGAAATCTTAATCCAGTGCAACTTTACCTCCAATATTTAACTAACAACTCACTTCAAATATTTAACACGAGCATACTGTAAGTTAATCCAAGGAGACTACGAGATATTTCAAAAAAGGATTCCTTTTTTTCTATGTAAAATTTTCATATAACAATCAAAATACCCATCATAAGATTTAATTTCCTTTTTCAAAATTTCCCGGTGTATGTAATTCCAAGGTGAATCATACAAAGCTTTGCATCCGCTACCTTCTCATGTTATGCCAAAACCTAGGGGTCTATTTAGTTCACCAAAACACCCTTGGGCACAAAGCTACACGTCTCTGGGAGTGAAGGCTAGAGCATGTAGCAAACATCCCTCAATCCAATGTACAAGTGTCCGCACCCTATTTTACCTGGCCTCCATCAGCAGCCATTATTCATATATTTTTCTAGGTCCAATCAAAACCTAAAGCTTCTTTTAACACATTAAGAGGAATAGAACATTATGTAAACAAGCTCCTACGCCTTGCCCAACCTTCAAATTTCCCCCATTTTTAGAAGGGAGAAAACAAGTGGCTAGAATCTTGGCAGGACGGCTAGCAAGTTTGAAGCAATTCCCCCACCAATGTGGCTCATATCTTGGCTAAAGGGCTTGCAAGTGCATAACAAATGTTGTGTATCCTCTCCGTATAGGCTGAAAAAATCTCTTTGGTAATTTTTGAGGTGCACTTCTGCTGTTGTAGGCTCTCCATGTATTTTCTGAAATCAATCTTTTTTTACCAACCAAAAAAACATAAAATATTGACAAATATGGTGCCCAGTAACC
This sequence comes from Platanus orientalis, assembly GCA_025762735.1. Classification (NCBI taxonomy): domain Eukaryota; kingdom Viridiplantae; phylum Streptophyta; class Magnoliopsida; order Proteales; family Platanaceae; genus Platanus; species Platanus orientalis. Next base: position 6,037 of record JAOXJP010080431.1, read on the forward strand.
TTTTGCTGAGTATTGCATACTCATAGGCAATTGTGTTGGAAGATTGCGAAAACGAGGATACTGTGAGATGCTGCTCACTTAAAAGCCTTGATTCACTGGCGTAGACCACTGCGTGACCAACATCAATGTCGATAAAAGATGGTTTCTACACACTTTTGTAAATAACAGGACTTGAACTCGTAGAATTCAATGCAATCTCATAGTATAAACCAGAAATTTGGAAATTCCAATGAATAAAATTTTACACTAACCAAATTATGAAAAGACCGTGGTCTGATCTCTCAGATAATAAGCTCTCAGGCAAGCTGAGAAACCATTACAGTCAAGAACAGTTTTGATCATCTTAATGACTAATGAAATCAAAATCCAAAAGATTTTTCACCAGGCAGCTTCTGTTACTCCTCCATACTTAATCACGCTCACTTATGGCTGTCAAGTGTTCATCAATTTCCTCGGTGGACAACACTCTGAAAACTGGACTTTCTTTTTTCACTACTCCCACCTACCAAACATCAAAATTTTCAAAATAATTATCAGTAAATTTCTCAACAAACAAGATAAAATTAATTCAATCTCCCTCTCAGGACCAAGTATTATTTTGACACTGGGAAGAATATAAACTCTGACTGCCACTGCTGTACAGATTGCATATATTGATAGCAGGTGCAAGTTTGGGATCCACTACTCAATAGGTCCTTGCTAAGCATATATATTCTAGGCTAGAGTTCAGATCTGGTCCAGCATATGCTGGACAGAGAAGCATTCAATACCCATGAAAGTGACATGTCATAAGATTTAACGGTATGCCCGACAAGGGTATCTTGGTAAACACATGGTATATTCCATGAATATTTATTAAAACAATCTTCCATTCCTATGAGTGTCTCACAAAATGATGATGCCTATTGATGTGTCATGCACCCATTGATGATGTTTCTCTATCCAGTATATGCTAGACTGCACTAGATCCAGCTTCTTTAGGCCAAAAGCTGACCCAAGCGGATGAAATTAATTTTTGGAACTATACAGTGAGGAATTCGTTTGCTGTTTTCCCCCTAGATCACCTAAAATAACACAATGGATAATTGAGAACACCTGCTCATTTCAGGACCAGGAGATAAACTTTCTTCTAGACCAACTCAACTAAGTCTATCCCAATGTCAGCTACATGAATCCTGTCTCCTATTCCACTCTATCTACAACCATATAAAAGGTCATTACCCAGTGCTGGTCCCGTAACTATTGGGTGGTGGGAGGGTTGGACTGGAGACAGACCTAACCTTTGGCTTTTTCGCACAAAGCGGTGCTCATGAGACTCGAACCCACGTTTTCACAAAGGCAGCCCAAGTCACTACCATTACACCAAAGCAATGACCCTATATTATAAGCACCGAGTCCTTCCTCAATATTTCTTTTGGCCTTCCCCTTATCCTTTTAACATCTTCAACTTGCAACATATTACTACTCACAAGTGCAGTCAATGGTTTTGTTGCACATGAATGAACCAACTAGTCACCTATGAGTTGATTATTATATGTGTAGAAATATTAGGGTTTATATGAATAGAAAGAAGAAGGAAAAGAGAAAAATGGAAAAAAATCGTGTGTTAGGGCAGTACGATCTCTCTTACTCTATCATATTTATATTCTATATCAATATCTAGTCAAGGTTCAAAATGTTGGTGTCGGTGGAAATGTCGATCAAGCCAAAATAAGACATATGTCAGAAATATCAAAAAGAAATGTTGTAAAGATCATAGAAACTTAGGAAGCATATTCTAATCTAGCTACATATGCACAGGGGAACAAATAGATTCATTATGAATGATAGATTATTTTAGTACACTTATATTGTAATATTCTTTAAAAGTACACATGCATACATAATGGTTGAGAAACATATTATAATCTAACTGTATAAACATAAGGGAACAAGTAGATTTTCTTTCTTTTATTCTTTCTTCTCTTCCCCTTCCTCTCCCGTCTTTTACTTTCTTTGAAATTTATGGTTTTTCTTATAAATTTTTATCATAATAACACAATGTCAACATTAGGCAATAATACACTATGAAAGGGGAATATTCACTCAACATATCGACATCGTACATCATATCAACCAAAAAATGATTTTATTTATTTATAATGTACTTAATGTTTCGTGTCGGTATAAGAATATGTCATGCCGGTCTTGATAGACACGGACATATGTCGGAAGACATATAAGACATTTTGAGACATTTGATACCATGCATCTAGTACAACCAATATATGGAATATCTGGACTATGGAATAACATAGAAAATACATTGTGACAGAACTACCCTTAGCTCCATACATCTACGGTATGGTGCCATCCCTAAGTTCTCCCGAATGTGTTCTATTGCTAATTCTATCCTTTCTAGTCATTTCACTCATCCATCTTAAAATCTGCATCTGACCTACACTCATTTTATGTATGTTGTGTTTCTTGATTCTGTAGCATTATGCTTTATAAAGGATGGATGGTCAACTTATAGCCTTCTTATAAAATTTCTCCTTCAACTTTATGGTATAAGTCAATCACATGGCAATCCAAAAGCACCTCTTCAATTCTTTCACCCTGCTCTAATTATATGAGATATATCCTTTTTCAATCTCTCCCTCCTTGTGGATGATTAAATCAAGACAACTAAAATGGTCACTCTAAGGTATCTCTTCATGATCAATCTTAACTAAGCCCCTGTTTCTACAATTATTTTACAAAAAAATACTGATGAGGAACAAGAAACAGCCCCTACTCAAATTTGATGGGCTTATCCAGGGGCATTTTAGGTTTGATAATTTTGTATGGAAATAATTTTGAATTTTGTTAATTTTATGATAATTTAGGTTAGTTCATTGTCACTCAGTTTCGTTTTTTTTTTTCAAGTAAAATAGGTTTTATTTATATTTTAGGAAAGTGAAATATCTAATTCTGTCACTTTTCTTTAGGCCCTATTTTGGGAGGTCAAAACTTAAATGTTTGGCATGATTTTGGTGTCATTTGAAAGGTTAAAGAAACAACACATACTCAAATTTGATGGGTTAATTCAGGGTATTTTGGGTTTAATAACTTGTAACACAATAATTTTAAATTTGTTAATTGTAGGGTAATCTAGGCTAGCTTATTGTCAATCAATTTGGGAGTTTTTATTTATATATAGGTAGAATACGTTTTATTTATGAAAGTAAAAGATCTATTCCTATCATTTTTCTTTAGGTCTTAATTCGGGACATCAAAACTTATTTGTATGGCATGATTTTGGTGTCATTTGAAAGATTATTTAGCTACCTTTCTAATGAGTCCAAGAACTTGTGAATCCGATGTAATTTAGAAAAGTTATGACCAAAATACTGGTAGGGTATCAATCCATGACAAGAATTGAGTTTTTAAAGTTATTTATTTTAGAAAGTTTAGCAATATTGAGATTTGGAAGTTTTGGTCATAAACTTTTATATATACCCCAAGTAACTCAAAATTTTACTATTGTTTGTCATGATTTTGGTGAGGGCAGGCCTTGGCACATCTGTAAAATTGCTCCATTGCAACCTGGGCATCATGGGTTCAAGTCATGGAGACAGCCTCTTTGCTTGCCAGGGGTAAGGCTGCGTACATCTGACCCTCCTCGGACCCCGCAATGGTGGGAGCCTCGTGCACTGGGACTGCCCTTTTTATTTGTGTCATGAATTTGGTGTCATTTGGAAGGTTATTCATTTACCTTTTCTAACGAGTCTAAGATCTTATGAGTCTGATGTAATTTGAAAAGTAATGACCAAAATACTGACGAAGTATCAGTCCATGATGGGAACAAAATTTTTAGAGTTTTAAAATTTTAGAAAGTTTAGTTAGATTAAGACTGAGAAGTTTGGGGCATGACCCTTTATATATATTGAATGAAGTAAATTGTTAAAGCTCTTGGATAGTTGGATGTGTGATTACCTACACAACAACTAGCGTGATTTCTAATTAATATCTTCTTTTCTTTTCTTTTATTTGTCTTTGTTTTCTGTTTGTTTTTATTTTTTTCTTAGTTTGGCATCAGATCGTTCTTTTTTTATCCTGCACCAATTGGTATCAGAGCCAAAGGGTCCTATATTTAGTTTGCTTCCTTAGCTATATCAAAACAAATCTTGGAAGATGGTTTTACATGATAAGACTATGTTTTCCCTTCCGGTAAGGCAATCCAAGTTCTAAGTACTGATTGGCATGAGTATAATTTTATTTCCACAAGTTTTACCGAGAGATCTTAAATGATCCTGATGATCAATATGGATATGATGGAAACGGTATAGGTATTCAACTCATGCAAGGGAATTACATCGATGGTACTGAATACAGAATTGTACCAATTAAAGATAATAAGATGATGTTAGGCAAGCAGATGAAAATGAAAATAAGGTTACTTTTGATGAAGAGACATATATATCGTAGATTTTTAGCTGTGATGTTAAAATGAGGCAGTAAAAGCCTACTCCACTGGTGCAGTCAGATTTGAAAGAAAATAAGCAAGGAAAGACTCTTTTGAGTTTGAATGTTGTCCCATAACAAGAAACAAGAAACAAGAAACGCTTGAATCACTTAAAATTTTAACCCTTGGATAATCAAACGATGATTCAATCAAAACTCAAAAGCAAAGAAGTAAGAAGAGATTGTCAGAATACTTGATGAACCAAAGTTATTTCAACCAAATCAACCTTTAAGTCAATATAAACAAACGGATGTATTGAATAAGATGGTTTCTCAAGAATTGAAGCAACATAATGATAAAGTTGAAACTTCTTTTTCAAATGAGGTGTAGGAATCTATAGTAAAACAGCCCCTGAATGTGCCCAAGGAAGTTATTAAAGTTGTTGTTTGATGTCATGATATGATTCCATATGAACTACTTGAAGAAAAATATTATGAGCTTTTTCCAAGACAAGCCAACTGAACCAATTATAAAAAGTTCAAAATCAAAGATTTCATTATGGAGAACATGCTACTTGGTCAAGTCTCGAAGTCATCTAATGTTGTTGATCACTCGTCACTATAAAACTCGAGGTTGAGTTTTTTCGAACCAGGGGAAAATGATGCATATTAAGAAATAGCCCTTATTCAAATTTGATGGACTTATTCAGGGGCATTTTGGGTTTAAAATTATTGTATGGCAATAACTTTAAATTTAATTAACATTATAGTAATCTAGGTTTGTTTATTGTCAATCAGTTTGGAGATTTATTTATTTCTAGGTAGACCAAGTTTTATTTATAATTTAGGAAAGTGAAAGATCTATTTCCATCACTTTTCTTTAGGATCTATTTTGGGAGGTCAAAACTTATCCGTTTGTCATGATTTTGGCACCATTTAAAAAAGTTATTCAATTACCTTTCTAATGAGTCAAGATCTTGCAAATCCGATATGATTTGGAAAAATTAGGATCAAAATACTAGCAATGTATCAATCCAACAAAGTGAATTAAGTTTTTAGAGTTTTATTTTTAAAAAAAGTTGTTAGATTGTAGGGTACAAACCTTCATATATACCCTTTGTAACTCAGATTTTATTATTGATCATTGATTACTGAATGAAGCAAATTGCTAAAGCCCTTGGATGAGTGATTGCCTAAATAGTAAGTAGTGTCATTTCTAGTCAGTATCTCTTTCTCTGTCTATATTCTTCTTTGTTTTCTATTCTTTTTTTTCCCCCCATTTCAGTTTGTTATCTGATTCTTCCCTATTAGTCCTGCATCAGCTGATGCGGAACAAGTAACAACCCATACTCAAATTTGATGGGCTTATTCAAAAGTATTTTGAGTTTAGGGTAATATTGGTTAGTTCATTGTTAGTCCGTTTGGGGTTTTTTATACATGGTTTTATTTTTATTTTAGGAAAGTTCAAATATTTTTCCATCACTTTTCTTTATACATGGGTCTCGCTTCACACAAGTCACCTCCACCCGGAGTGTGCCCCCATTTCACACAAACTGCTCTACTCGAGCCTGATGTGAAAATGGCCCTACATTAATTACCTCTAGTGAGGAGTTTCGAACACGAGACCTCCTCTCATACCACTTTGATGTAGGATGACCGACCACTTGCTCTAAAAGTGTGAACTAATAGAGAGAGGCGAATCAATCCTTTATCTCATACCCCATCCTAGGCCAAGCCCTCGACTGAACCTACCTCATGGGCTCCACTTCACACGAGTCACCCCCAGCCCAAGTGTGCCCCTGTTTCACACAAGCTACCACACTTCATCACCTACCATGGTTTTAAAAAACAGAATTGAGATCAGTCTTGCCCGATTCCGATCTAGATTCAGATCGGCCAATCCAATGCAAACTGATAATCTGCCTCAGATTGGCTGATCTCAATCCAAAACGGCCAATCTGGCTGATTTAGAGTACCAATCCAATTCAAGGCCGATCAGCACTGATCCGGAGATGATCTTTTACAGAATTCAATTTACACCAAGAAATTGAATTGGAGCTGGCTGGTTTTTAAAACCACGTCGATAACATATATGACCTCCTCCTATATATGCCTAATCAACTCATCCATAACTAATCCAAAGTGATATAGGATCAATGCTGACCCTTTTGTGTAAACCCATTGTGCTTGCAAGCTAGCTCGTCCTTCCCTGAATTGCTCTTATACTAGTAACTATTCCATCATACAAATACAAAACTATGTTTATATGTACTTGAGACCCATTTCTTTTCCAAACCCACCATATGATCTCTTTAGACACACTAACGTATGTTTTCTCGTCAATAAAGACCATGTAAAGAGCTCCCTTATTTTCTTTACACTTTTCCATCAATCACTTAAGAAAATAGCTTCAGTTGTCGATCTCCTTGGCATAAATCCAAATTAAATTTTGGATAGCTTAGTGTCTCAGTTTGGCTCAAAAGCTCAAACTCAAAATAATCAGTGCAACTCTGAACATCTCTCTTTTTTTATAAGTAGGCACCACCATGCTTTTCCTTCATTCATCCACCATTTTTTTTAAAATTCTAATTGCTGAACAACTTACATAACTGGGATAAGTCATCGTCTCCCCGGCATTTCCAAACCTTGTTTGGACCCCAATTGGTCCTATGCCTTCCCTACCTTTTCTTTTGATAGATAACGAGAAAATTTTATTAAAAACTGAGAAAAGCACGACCTAACTAGTCCCATGCCTTCATTTTTTTCCAATGCCTCTTTAACTTCAGACAACATAACTCTATAAAAGTACCTATGATCTCTGATCTTATTCACACTATAAATTCCTCTTAAAACACTCCTTTTGTTGTCCTCATTTAATAATTTCTCAAAGAGCACCTCCACCTTTCTTTAATCATTTTGTCATTCACTAAGACTCTTTGATCATTGCTCTTAATGCATCTAACATGATCTAAGTCCCTATGTTTCATCTTCCTCAATTTGGCAAGATTGTATATATCCATCTCACCATCCATTAGTACCTAACTTATGATAAAAATAATCATACACATTAAATTAAGGCTAAGTGTTTTCTTAGCTTCTATACCATTTTACATAATTTTTTTGAACCACCCAAAAGAGCACAAAAAGCAGGAAATAGAAAAATCTTCCCAGATTGATTTAAACCAAGAAAGATCACATTGAAAGAACCATTAAACAGAAGGTACCATCCAGACTTGGATGACTATAAGGCCTGCATACAGGAAATAAACTCCATATTTTAAAACTCAGTCAAAAAAAATAAAAATTCAAAGAGATTAGAACTGATACAGAGCCCACACAGGGAAAAGGGACTCCATCTAGGGGCAGCTTTCGCAAGAAAATATCAGATAATTTTAAAAACATATATTCTGAAGTAACCCTAACACGGTTTGTCCTGAATTTTCATTATATTCACCACTAGAAATACAAATTTTTAAGATTGGCAGTCTTATCCAGTTAAAAAAACATAAAATGAACAAGGAAATTGTTGTGAATCTTTGTGACAAAGAAAATTGAAAAAGAATACTACATAAGTGTGATGCTGTTAGCTGCTCCTTTTTCCCGTGTGTGTGTGTGTGTTTGTCATATAAACCACAGCTAATGACACAGAAGATGATCCCTCCAGTCAAGGTGATAAATTATGCAATTCTATAACAACAGGGTATGTTTCAGAGTAGTAGTGTCCATATAAACAACTGGATTTCCTCGTGTCAAGGCTGCTTACACTACTAAAAGTTAAAACAAATAATGCTAAGTCAATACCTCAATTTCGTTGGCCTTGAAATCCTCTTGTAAAACCGATTGCAGTGCAGAGATTGCAGTCTACAAAATAGAGTGAAGGCGGCAATATTAGAGTTTCAAATAAATGTTCATTAGATGTAAAATTTAAGACTGAACTATCACATTAGAGCTTTGAATAATAATTCATAATCATACATAGTTTGGTAATGAATAAAAGCAATACTTCATCTCCAAGGAACAGCATATCATTTATTTCTATTCACAAAGCTGTTTCTGCATCAATTTGAAAGTGCTTCAGATTGATTCAACAAGCAAAAATTGAGTCTAGTTGGCAAAAAGATCGAGTGAACAGGGCTCTAGTGACTTGCCCACTCAACTCTAAGAAGTCAAATTACCTATACCTCTCCAATTAAACAAAGTCGAAGACAAAAAAGCCTTACTTATCCCTTGAATTTTTCAAAGATCTGAAATGTATATTACACTTTAAACTATATGTCATTGGACTGTATAGAATGGATAGGTGTCAATTGACGGCACACGAAAGGAATGAGGAGAAGCCCGGGTGCATTACTTAAGAATGGCCAAGCAATTCCTTTGGTGTGAAAGGGAAAGCCTTTGGAAGATCCTTATGCTATTTGTTGAATCTTTGGAAGGATCGTTATAGAAGAAAATTTTAGAAGGCTCAGCTTGACCTATCCTGTGGATTTGGATGGGGTTTGACTGGTTGTTCGAAGGAAATTTTGAATCATTGTGTAACAAAG
>JAOXJP010080442.1:0-15002 GCA_025762735.1 Platanus orientalis
CTAAAATAAATTCAAAAGAAATAAAAGATAATGTCTAACATTAAATCCTAATAAAATACTAATTAAATCAAATCTAAAATGCTATATATGCCCCCACTTGGCTACCACAAGGATCACATGTGTGAGTCCCACCCACATGTCACGTGGGCCCCACTTCAACTTGGATGTCTGAATCATGAAGGCTTATCATTAAATAGAAGATATAGCCCTAGATTAAGTGGAATGGTGGAACGAGATTTACGTAGCTAACCCAAGTAGTTGGGTTAAGGAATTGTTGAGTTGAAGTTGAGTTGATTTGTTATCTTTTCTTCTACATTCTGGAGCAAAAGAAAAGAATGAATTGGGAGCAAAAGACAATTAGGAGGGACCAAGAAATTTTAAACCTTATAATGGTGTAAATCCAACTATCAAATCATGTGCAATCAACTCTTCTAGTAGCCAAAGAATCCAAAGGCTATTCATAAAAAAAAAATTAAAAAAATCCAGATACCAGTTTGCCTCTACAATTGTGACATTTTACACATCCTTGGCGATAAACTCCTCAAAAGCCTTAATAATCCTCCAAGGAGAACCAATCTTCTTGTTAGCCATATAGATCACATTGAAGGAATCAACATCAGTCACAAGGAAATCACTATGATATTCATAAGCTGGATTCAATAAAGGCCATATTGAGAAAAATGATCTTGGTAACAATAGTCATCGCATCCATTGCATCCGCCAAATGTCAAAGTATATTCCAACTATGGCCATCAATTTTCCAATAAAAACCACCAATACAAAACTAAATCCACTGTTCCATCAAAGTAAAATTTGAGTCATCCTATCATAGGTAGCACATAGCTAACAAGTCTTTCAAGTGTGAAGATGTCTGGTCCCTATAAACTTATGTTCAGCTTGACAGATGTAACAAATATGAAGGCCCCTATAAATCTATGTGGCTATGTCCAACCTGATATGTACACAAATATTGAAGACCATCAAATGGTGAATCTTTCTCTTACATCTATCTCCCATCTTTCATGATAAATGATCCCAGGAACCTTGAAGAAGATACCATCTACAATCCTTGTATTCCTCCCTTGTCCATAGGACCAAGCCCAAAGCAATCTCAACCTGTAGTCCATGCCACATAGATACTGACAAGACCATTCTGTGAGCACTTTACTTAGGTACTCTATAAAGGACCATTAGTAGTAACCTAAAGTACCAGTCACCGCTATTTTTTCAAGGCAATTGGATCTTAATTATAGTTCTATTTGGACAGTTAATTTGAGCTGCTTAATTAGGATTTTATTAAACAAAGTAAGCTTTTTGATATTGTTTAAGAGCCAACAAGCTTCCTAGACATGACTGGAGTGGTAAAGTATTTTAGCTTTGGATCACTGGAATGATGACTTCAACAGCTCTATAGAGGTCCCCAAAGCAAAAGAAGGAACCAAAGCCAACTTAAGTCGAGCCGGATATGCCACCACATGATCCAAGAATTGGAGGCTAGATTTACGAACACTCATACATGACTAAGAAATGTGATAATGTCACATTGAGGCTGGATAGACCCAGTGGTATGGAGCTGGATTGACATTTAACAGATTTTCTTTGAACAGGCTATGTCATCTTCAGAACCATAAGTATACCAGGAGAAAACCAATCGTGTTAGAGGTTGTAGTCATCATGAGCAATAAATATAGGACCAAACCCCTCAACATTCATCCATTTATTCAGGGAAGAAGCACATCCAGATTGTGGCTATAATCTCCAAAATCAGGATACAGGGGTCATCCTTTAGTCCAATAGCATGTAAAGGTTGATTGGCATTTCACACTAAAGAAGTACCTCCAAAATAAAGGTTATTAAAAATCATCACGGCTATTCGGATTAGAAAGCCACAACATATATCTATAGTCTGTGACTGTTTGTTTGAGGTCTCCACAATTAACTGTCACAGATGGGGAATTGATGTCTGTGAAGAGTGATTTTGGTCCACACAAGACTAGTACTTACATTCCCCTTAAAGTAAACAATGGGCATTTTCTGCAGCTTGGCAATTTCTGATTTCAAACTAAGTTCAAACCAAGGGGGTGAAATTATACCCCCAAACCTCATGCCATCATATACCTTGGGATAAATTGAACCATAGTGCACCTACATTTATCAATCTAATGAGATTTTCATTTTGCAAACTATAAATAAATTTTAATTAAGGGCAGAAATCTATTGCGGGATCCAGCATTGCGGGGGAATGCTAGAAGACAATTCCTGGAGGGGTGGTTATGGAAACAGGATGAAAATAAAGTGCTCCACTTGTTGTTTCAGCTTCTGAGTGGTGCAGAGTCCCAGGCCTAGAAAATTTTCACATTCAAACAGTAATAAAAGTCCCCACAAACTTGTAGAAATCTTTCAAGAATAACCATCTCCAATGAAGGTCTAGTCAAGCAGCACTGTATCTATGCATATAAAGAATATGAAAATGCAAATCCAGAATTAAGCTCCCCCCCCCCCCCCAACACACACACAATATTAGGTTGGTAGAACCTGTTGGGGAGGGACCACAGACCTGGGTTCCAAACCCATCTTCACCTATTAATTACTAATCACTGACCCACTTGCTTATCAAAAAAAAAATTCTTATAAAAAAAAATCCAGTCACATAAAAACATTTACTTCTGGACCGCTTTTTGAGTTTTATTTTGGTGGATGCAAAGCTTTAATTCAACAAGATGATCCATCAACTAAATACCCATAAATATGTCCTATTAAAAAACAAATATTGCAACTTCAAGACAATAAATATCATTGAAAACGATTCCAGCAACTAATCTTTCAATCCAAGTTGCAGAGAAACTTACTTGTCATATGGCAAGTCAGCACATTTCCACTTAAGACCAGCCAAAGCATCATGGTGGATCCGGCATTCCTCCTTGGTTTTGATACGGAACCTGCGCTCCTTGTTACAGTTTGTACAGCGAACAAACTCATCCCGGTGACAAGAGCGTCCATTATGGGACTTGTGAGAACTGCTACCACTTTTTGATGCTTGGTTGTAGTATTTAAGTAACACTGTCTTTGACAGTGGAACCTTCTCCCCTTCAACTATGACCCACACATTGCTTTTCCATTTCCTGGCAGTCTCTCGTCCGGAGTGTTTCTCAAAAGCAGCTGGGGTCAACTTATCTAGTCATCACAATCACCAATCATCAGTCAGAAACACAGAGAATACACTGCTCAAGGAAAAGAAGAGTATCAGATGTTCAAAATAACATTAGTCTGTAAAACATCTAACCCCACAAGCATAGACTCTTAATATTGAAGGCTTGAAATTCTTATTAGTACTCAAGATAGAACATGAACAATAGAACAGGAAGAGACAATTTTCGGTCATCCTAAATCAACTAGCCACAAGCCTTGTTGCTCATTGGAAATCAGTTTGACACGTGAATATACAGTAATATCAAGGATAGAATCCTCCAGTTGCATCAAACGTTGATCTGCCTAAGCCAAAGCTTATCTGAATGAAGAGAAGAAATCCATCATACCCCAACGATAGATGACACTGATTCAACAACAAAAAAAAACAATAGATGACACTGCCATTAAAGAAAAAGAATGGAGAAACCGTCCTAGAAGGTACACTACAAGAAACATGTCCTGACAATACCTCAACAAACCATTCAAAATAGCTCAAAATCTTCTTCTATGGTTAGAAACAGAAATCAAAAATAAAACTTGGGGTGTCAAGCTTCATGGGTTTGGACCATACCCTCCTTACAACTCAACTCCTAGACGCTGGTTACATGCTGAACTCTACTAGATCACTTCAACTAGTTTGTGTTACAAGAAATCAACAAGAGCTCCATCACTTGGACAAATATACATACACTTGCATGTATAAGAAGACACAGCCTCTTGCACCACACTTGAAACCCATTAACAACACAAAATAAAGAGAAAAAGAGCTGCAACCTTGAAACAGATTAAAGAACAAAGTCTTCCCATAACTTTGAACCATCTACATGCATATGGATCAGACTTATATAAACATCTACATGCATATGGATCAGACTTATATAAACATCTACATGCATATGGATCAAAACCAATAGTGCATTCACCGCTGATAGAGAGAGAGAGCGCTGAGCAAATTTGACAAACCTTCCTGACAACCAGGGGTGCATTCACAGCTGATCTCGAGATCACCTCCAACAAAAACCCTAAGCCTCCCTACAGCATCCCCATATCTATGGCTCGTACACCCACACGTCACATCAATATAATCCCCTCCTCTCTTCAACCCAGTTATCTCACCCAACTCCTCATCACTAAATATGAAAACACCATCTCTTCCACCACCATTCTCCATGTCTCACCTTCCAATTACTACCTACACCCCCCAAGAAAAAGAGAATACAAAGAAAAAACCTCCCCAGATCTCTCACAGAGGAAACCCACATAAACCCATGAAAAATGACGCATCAAATACCCTTTCTCATTAAATCTGGGAAGTACGAACGACAGATGGGTTGACAAAGACGATCAATGAAATGGGTTTCTCAAATTACCAACTTTTTTTTTTTCTGGATATCTTTCAAATACAAACCACTTCTCTCAACATGTAATCTCCAAAATCCCAGCCTATAAAAGAGCTTTCAAGGAAAACCCATCATAGGAAATCACAACAAACCCACATCTCCGAGGCTTACTCCGCGAGATCTGCTGGAGGAAACGTGGAAAATACGAAGATTGGCAAAGAGAGGGCGTAGTGAGAGAGAGAGAGGGTTGGGGTCGCTGAGAAGTTGTACTTGTACTTGTAAGTTGTGAGCTGGCTAAAACGGGATTGACAGATGTCAGTGAGTGAGCAGGAGAGAGATAGAGTTAAAAGACTGGCCTGGATTCCTCAGAGTGCTACAGCTATTGGATGACATGACAGGAAGAAACCAGGGTTATGTTTTTTGGGTTACGAGAATCCTCTCGTGGTTCTTCGGTAACCGTTCCTTATAGCCACTCATATGTCCTGTTATTTGGATTCTCCCCCAACCCGCCCCTGGCCCTGTCAATAAAAAGTAAATTTCATTCCTTTATTCCATTAATCTTTCTTCAAAAATCAAACTTGGATTCTGAGCCCTCGATAAAAGCCAACATAAAGCTCACCCCAATCCACCCCGCCCTGTCTTGGGACCTCGCACTTGAGTGCAGGTGCCCAAGACCATTAAAGCAACAAACAATTGGCCATTAAACATAGAAAGGCGCTCCTCTTCTTCTACAAAACCTTAGGTTATTTTTTTGAAAAATGATTGTTTGTTTTGAGACAGACCTCTATTTTTTTTTTGTCTGACCACTTGGCATTTGAATCATTTGCTCTGGACAGATATCAATCATATAAAGTATAGATTAGTGGATTAGTTTACTAATCTATTAGTCTTACAAACTTAATAACTAAAATCCTAAAAAGATATAAATTTTTTAATTTATAATTGTTCTCTTCCCATCCATAGTAATACCCACAAGTACTATTACAACTATACAACAGTGGTGGAAGTTCATACCCACTACATAAGAGAAGAGATGGTATTTTGTTCCATCTGAATCGTTGCACAGTCATATAGCATCGAAGATTTTGGTGAGGATAGAGATATATTAAGGAAGATCACATTGACGACAATAACAGCAACATTTATGGAATTGTTTTTTTTTTTTTGAATATCTAAAATTCAATTTGAAATCCAAATTATTTAAGCCGATAAAATATGTATATAGATTTTAATATCCGTTAGTTATTGGATAGGATATAGGTATACTCATATTCAAACCAAATCCGGTCCGTTTACAACTCTAACTGCATATCAAAGTTGTACTTGTTTAGAGGCAAAGGTGTATAGAAATGTGGGAAAGATTTAGTTTTCTCACCTATTCCAATAAATTTGTTTGTCTATTATGCGATAAAAGGTGGAAAAACTACTAAGCAAAACTACATTGAGAAAAAAAACATTTTCCACTCTGACAAACTATTTTGCTGCTTTTTCCTATCAAATAAAAATAAAATGTGAGAAATTGAAGGCCTAACCCAGCTACCTTGAATTGTATAGAAAAGAAAATAAAATAATAAAAAAGAAAATCCCACAAGAAAATGAAAGAAAATAATCATAAGAAAAACATTAGAAAACAAACTTTTCATGGCAATTAGAAATGATTTTTTGATAAAATTTTGTCATGAGAAAACATTTTCATGGCAACCAAATAGGCCAAAGTGAAATGTAACGCTGCCACATTTTATTGTCTTTTGCTTGCAGTTAGACACAAATTTACGACTTATTTATGCTTTACTTTGCCACCTATTCCCATGGTGTTTTTCCCCTACTTCATGTTGTGGGCAATTACCTATAAATAGACACAACCTAAGGGATTCAACCTTGAGTCTTTCACATAAAAGATGGATGCTGCAGCCACCCTAGCACAGGGGTGTTGGTAGGATATAATTCTTTTAATTATTATTCCTCTTAAAATTTAAGTACCCATTAACCCATTATGAATTCCTTGGACTCATTCATTTCCATCTTCTGGAGCTCCAGCTAGCGAAAAAATCTTAGGAATCTTCAAAATCGTTATTGAAGGAGATATTCTTGAAGTTCCTTTCTTTTTTGCAGGCCGACTTTTGTAATATATTGTGTTTCAAACAGTAATTTTTTTATTTTTGGTAATCTTTTTCATAAGTCTCCTGCATACTTGATAGACTTGAATGTTTGATACTCATTTTAAGATGATTATGGCCTATAGAGGTGGCAATCCTTCCAACCCACCCTTCTCTTCAATATAAAACACGAATTCAGTTCAACAATAGGTGCAGATTTGGATTGAACAATGTTTGTTTGTTGAGAACCTGGCTAATTGGCTTGGTGCAATCTACATAAGTTCTTGCAAACTTTTTACAATCACAAGAATTTAATGTCACATGCCTCATTGGTGATAGTTGTTTGAAGTTTTGTGAACATTATATAAACTGGTTTAACATAATGTTTTGTGGAAAAGTTACTATTAGAAATGGTTTAATAACCCATATGGTAATTTGTGAAACATTTTTGTTAGTATACAAGTTTATATGTAATATTGGCTAATGAAATGTATGTGTTTTATTATTCTACATGTGTCACACATTCGACATATTCGTACATCAAATTTGGATTCCAAAAATTAGCAACTTGGATAATGACAGCAAATATGTAATTAGTGATTTAACCTTCTTTTTCTTCTCCGGTCTTCTTCTTCTTCTTATTCTCTTCTATCTTAGTTTAAGTTCTTAGCTTCTGAGCAGACGATTATTAGGTTTACTTGTACATTTGTTGTTCCTATAATTTATGTATCAATATTGATTCAGACTCAAGAATTTGCCCTTTAATTAAGTAGTATTCAAATCTCCACCCTATATGTTGATTAGATAATAATACTTCCATCCATGGATTACAACCAGCTTTAGCTAGGGGATTGGTGACAATCAATACCCACCTGAGAGATTGAATAAAAAATGAATCTCTAACTTCCATTGCACTTATATAAATAAATAAATAAAATAGACTATAGGAAGATATAAAATGCATCGAAACTGGAACAAAGAAAAAAAAATCAAGACCTTTCTTGTGAGACTCCCCTGATTGAAGTTTGATTAGATTAGGTGTATAATGTGGCCCCACCACTTGTTCCAATCTTT
The DNA here is from genome assembly GCA_025762735.1 of Platanus orientalis. Classification (NCBI taxonomy): domain Eukaryota; kingdom Viridiplantae; phylum Streptophyta; class Magnoliopsida; order Proteales; family Platanaceae; genus Platanus; species Platanus orientalis. The sequence goes on from JAOXJP010080442.1 coordinate 7,700, forward strand.
CAACAAAGCCCAGTGGATTATGTCCACCCCCCTAGGAATGCCTTAGGTCCGCTGGGCATCAGGGGTGGACACATCAACACCTAAAAGTGAAAAACACCTCCCAAAAAGTGTAAATCATTTTTCGGCACTGATATATCCACTCCCTGACACCCAACGGACCTAAGGCGTATGTAGGGGAGCGGCTGAAATCCGCGCCGCTCAACAAGGGCTAGTTCCACAGAAGACTGTTCTCATTGAATTAGTTTACATAAACAAAAGCCATATCTCTTTATTGGATTCGTTTTGAGGACCACATTCACTTCCATTTGGTGGTTGCACTACCCATGAAAACGATAAAAGATAATCCCTAGTTGCTTGCAAGCTTTCTTTTTCAAACGTTTCTTGGAGACTTTTCTTTATAGAAAAAGATAATAACTAGTTTTAATGATTCGGAACTGGGGTTAAGTGTCAAACCCACAAGGGGTTGGGTTGACCCAAGTTGATCATACTAGTCCCAGTCACTCAAGGATTCAGGTTGAATTATTTATGTGGTGACCCATATATAGGTTGTTGACGTGGACCAATAAATACGCTTGTAATCTCGTGGCTCTTATTTAGGGGTGGCAACAAGTTGTGCTAGGTATGTATGTGGTTGTGCAAATGGTTGATCTGATTAAGTCTCTTGACACGGGTATGAAAAAACAAAAAATTAATTTTGAAATTAGTTTTCAATTTATCGAACTAAAACATATTTACATTAAAATGCTTTGCTATAAGATGGAATCTTATTTTCACACGAAATTATATTTAGATGATGAATGGCTTGACTCTTGGGGTTGAAAGCTAAAATTATTAATCCGAAGGATTTGAAGGGGATTCCTGGTGTTTATTACTATTACTATTTTGATAATTAAATGGGGTTTCTATTATTTAGTTTGCAGAAAAGGTAAGGGACCTAAAATAAATTTTGCTTAGTTATTCAGTATGATATATTTCAAACCATGCTAATTTATTTTTAGTTTAACAAAGAACAAGAGATCAATCATAATGTGAAAAGCTTGTTAGAGGAATTATGGTCAATTGAAAGAGGTGGGGACAAGTCTTTGGTATAAATTGCACATATTTAGGTATCTGTTGTATATCAATTAGCAAAGCTGACTAATAATTGGGAGTAAATGTATAAACCTGAACCCTGATTATTAACCAAGTAAAAATGTTGAACCAAGAGCCAAATGATCAGTTTCAGGTATGCTGATTAATCAGGTAATTGGGTATCGATAGACAAACTTGTATTGAAGTAAGCAAGCAGAGAGAGAGAGAGAGAGAGAGAGAGAGAGAGAGAGAGATGCAAGTGAATGAAATATGGGGGTTAGCAGTTATTACAATAACGAAGAAAGACGTGGAAGTACTTAAACATTTTTGGTGCAATGCGTAATAGAGATGCATGGAAGCACAATGCATTATAGTGAGAGCCATTCCCCCTTATTATTAGATGTGAGGCTTAAGTCAAATCTTTATCATGCATTGGCGTTAAGAACATTAAATGTAGGGTTTTTTTGGGTCAAAATTAAATGCAGGTTTGTGCTAGCATTCTCTCTCTCTCTCTCTCTCTCTCCACCTGGGTATGAAAAGCATCTCATGGAAAATTTAACTTTTTATATTGATTGCAGCCTATTAGTGTTTTCAGAGAAACACCACAGAAATGCTTTTCATGCTTAACAATTGAGGCCTCATGGGTGGCGACACAAAAGTATGCTTTATCATCTTAGCATAACAAAGGAACCCATCTAATAAATTAAACATTGGCAGCTACTAATTAAGGTGTACTCAGAGTTTTTCTTTTTTCCAGGTTTATTAAGAGTCCGGTTGTCATTGGAACTTTAATCAACAATGTTGGCTCATACAACAACTTTAGGTATTAATCAAAAAGAAGAAGATCAGAATAAGATGTTATATTAAATCCATGGGCAACAATTTCACATGGACTGCATTGGTATCTGGGTCCTTGCCCGCCAGTGATAGTGCAAGGTCGTTGAGGCGGCAGTGGACCTATATAAAAAATAAAATAAAAAAACAAAACAAAACAAGCAAACAGACAAAAAACAAATGGAGAGATGCAAACAAATTTCCAGAGTAATGGGTAATCAAGAAACATGGAAAGAAGCAAGCAAACCAACTCAGTTTGTCTTATTTTTGCATTTTATCATACTTTCCCTCGTTCATTTTTCAGGTTCGTTGAGGATGATCACAGTAAATGTCTAAAACCTCTAAAACTTTTCATGCTTATCTATTAGAAGAATTAAATAAAAAAGGTGTTGGTGCAGCAAAAAAATCCTTGATATTTCATGTTGCGGGATATGGGCGTAAAGCACTTACGATCTATACAATAAAAAATATTTAGCAGCAAAGAAATCAACAATTACACAAGACAAAGATATTTATGTGGTCCGGCTAAGATTTTTATGTTCATAGGGATATTCATTTTTCACTATATGAGAAAAATAAAAAATGTACAAAGTTCTTTTGTTCAAGCTTTCATCATAAAACCGAAGCCCTTAACCTTGTTACACCTAGGGCTGTCAATTGGGTCGGGTTGGATCAGGTTAAGGACAACCCAAACCCAGCCGAAGTATGATACCTTAGCCCGAGCCAAAACTCAACCTAAGACATACTTCCCAAGCCTAGCCCAATCTAACAAATTAGGCTTTAGGCCGATTTCGGACTACCCAAAGTTAACAGCTCAATTTCTATTCAACTCTCTCTATTGTCTCTTTCTCATTTTCTCTCTCTAAAAATTTGTTATGTTCATTCATCTTCTTTTACTGTGCCTTTGGTATAGATGAAGATGTTACCGGTAGAGAGAGAGATGAAAATAAGAAGACAAAACCAAAATTTCCATGTTCAAAATACCTACAAATGGCATGTGCGCTTTCTTGAAATTGAAGCTTTCGTCTTACTGTTGCATAGATAGTTGTGTCACGACCTAAATCTATGGGCCAAGAAGTAGGTTGGGTTCGGATTCGTAACATGGGAATAGTTCACCCCAAATCCATTTATCACTAGCAGAGAGGCCAACGAGCTCGGAATGGATCATCAACCCACTTACCTGTTCATGTATCATTTTCTATATAGATGAAATGCTTATATCTTTTCACATTCATATTAGACCATATGAAGTAATCACATTGCAACGGAATAATAATGATAATAGTCAATATCCAAAATAAGTGCAGCGGAAAGTGAAAGGTACATCATATCTAAATATCATAACATCTCAAAGTAAATGGTCTCAACATGCCCATAATAAAAGTTTATACAATTCTTGCACACAAAGGGGTACATTTCAAAATATCAACAGGTACATCTCTCTCTTGTCTAAATACAAGTAAACTAAAAATATAATGTGAAACTAGGATGCAATAAACCGAGCCAATGACCCAATCTCGAAATGTCTTCACTTCGTCCTAAGGTGGACCCAACCTTATACCTACATATATGTAGGTGGTACCAATTAGAGTAAGTTTGACAAACTTAACAGGAGGGTATGCAGTTTATATAACACAACAGGAAAACAAAATAGATATAACAGTAGATAGGGTGATTTAAAGTAGAAAAAAAAAGTACATAGGTGCATGCATCAATAATAATATGCATATATCTCTATTAAAGTCAAATATGTTGATACTTTAAAAGACTAAATGATAATCTAAATCAAGACAGTTTCAAAACATGCATATACTAAAATTATATGTCATGTGCCATGAACCTACTATGTACTACATAGATAGATAAATGCATGTAGAGTAGAAAATATACTACAGGTCATATTCTAAAACCATGATAAACCAAATATCAACCCATCGTCAAACACCAACAAACCAGCTAATGATCTCAATAAATCCAAATCCGAGTCCAAACCAAATAACCCAAATGGGTTTTCAATAAAAATCAAATCATGTGTTGGATACCTGAGAATCATTGGGCAAGTATATATATAGCTCATTCGCCTAACGGTGGTCATCACTGAGCAAATGTATAGCCCATTCGCTTAACGGCCGTCATCACTTGACAACTAGTGTCCCTTCACCTAATGACGGTCATCACTGAACAAATAAGTAGTCCCTTTGCCAAATGACGATCATCATTGAGCAAATAAGTAGCCCATTCGCCTAATAACGGTCATTACTAGACAACTAGTGTCCCTTCACCTAATGGCTATCATCACTAAGCAAATATGTAGCCCCTTCACCTAATAGAGGTCATCACTAGATAACTAGTGTTTCTTCGCCTAATGGTGTTCATCACTGAGTAAATATGTAGCCCCTTCGCCTAACGACGGTCATCACTGGACAACTAATGTCCATTCGCTTAATGGCAAAGCAAAAATGTAGCCCATTCACCTAAAGGCGGTCATAACTGGACAGCTAGTGTCTTTTCACCTAATGGCAGTCATCACTTAGCAAATATGTAGCTTATTCGTCTAACATCAATCATCACTGGACAACTAGTGTCCCTTCGCTTAATGACAATCATCATTGAGCAAATATGTAGCTCATTCGCCTAACGGCGGTCATCACTGGACAACTAGTGTCCTTTAACTTAATGGCAGTCATCACTGAGCAAATATGTAGCCCCTTCGCCTAACGGCGGTAATCACTAGATAATTAGTGTTCCTGAGCTTAATGGCAGTCATCACTGAGAAAATATGTAGTCCCTTCGCCTAACAACAGTCATCACTGGACAACTAGTGTCCCTTCGCCTAAAAGTGGTCATCACATGTGTACCAACCCACTTGGGGGTATACCATACCAAATCCATGTTTACAAATCTGGTGTTAAAATCCATACTCATGTATAATAAGGTAACTACTATATAAGTATATCATGTGAAGGATATCCATGTATACTAACTCATAAGTAGTTCTAAAACCAAAGATAAATCACATATAAGGGTCAAATACAAATCTGGAAGTATAAATACTAGTACCAATTCAAGGTATATATAATGTTCATGAAAGTGAAATTGACTCATGCCAATTCCTATTAATGACATAACCAAATAAACCCAAATGTTCACTAAAACTTATGAAGAAATCCAAGTAGAATACTCTTTGAAAACACCGAAGTAAACCATACTACGAAAAACATGCTCATGCCATGAGAGAATCTATATAAAGTGTAATGCCAATGTATCACACACAAATTCTAAGATCCCAACAAGGGAATCAATAGAATTGCCCAATTTTCCATAAACCAACATGTATTTTGAAGGAATTCACAAAAGAGAACAATAAGTTCAAGTAAGAAATCCAAAGGCATCCTAGAAAGCATGTAAGTAGCAAGAGAAAATAGTAAGAGGCATTTTGTCAAACATGTAGAGTGCAAAAATTAAGAAACCCAAAGGAAAGCGAAAGGGGAAGCCCAATCTTCACCATAAAAAACTTTCAAATCTCTACAACGTAAGTAAATCAAGACTCTAAACTCCTTCACATAAATTAGAGACTATCCAAATCATTCTACAAGCTTCAATAACAAGAACACAACTCCATAACCTAAGAGTTCATAGAAATAAATAAGGAAATTAATTTTCCTTATGTTCACATCATAAAAATATCAAGAAATCAAATTTTAAAAACGAAATGAAGGTAAATGCACCAACACATAGCTCATAAATAACAAATCTAAGATCCTAGAAAAGAAAAGTGTACATAAACAACATATCCAACTCATAAACCATTATCATAAAGATTAGAATCCACAAATCTTAGCACACAGAGGATGGAATCATATTTCTATGAACCTAAGAAGGAAAAGTGCAGTATAAACAACATATCCACTCATAATCTTGGTTTTCCTCCTTGCTTAAGTTTCAAAGTCCTCTAATGCCTCATTTCCCTTCACTCTATCTTCTGTAAAAATGAAGTAGAACTAATGTAATTACATAGAGCATAAAGAACTAGGAAGAAAATAAGCTAATTTAGTAGATTTTCAGAGTTTGGAGTGAAACTTACCCAATTGGGAAAAAACTCCTACATTAAGCTTAAGAATTTACCCTAATCTCCTTAACTCTTTTCCTTTTTTCTTTTAATAAGGTAAAATGACCTAATTGAGGTATTAGTAGGGTTATAAATTTCACATGATGGGATTCCACATGTTTGGGGGATCAATGAGCAAGTGTCACATCAAAACCACCCACTTTGAGCCATTTTTCACCTTTTTTTTGTTTTTCGAATGTGGAGTGCCCGAGACCCCCCTCTGGGGCACCCTTGAGGTGTGTTAAGCACCCTAAGTTGTATATATGGGGCGTCCAAGTGATCTCTGGGGCACCCGGCTTACGCGACTCAAAACTGTACAAATTTTCCCTATAAAAACACATAGCGAGAAAACGACCATAACTCTCTCTAGAAAATTCCAAATTGGGTGCCGTTTATTGCGTTGAAAAGAAGACTCGAAGATATTTTCAAAATAGCATAGATTAGACTCTAGTTTACTCAAGATTAGTGTCAGTAGTCTCATAAAGTTACCATAATTATGTAATTAGGATAACTTTCGAACTTGAATAGTATGGTTGAACTTGGGTTCTATACTTTGAAATCGGTCCAAGGGGATTCTTAAACCACTCTAAGGTCATTATAACATATGTGAAATGACAATTTTATCCCAATGAAAAAAAATTACAATTTCACCCTTTAAATGCAATGCAGGGTATTATAGGTTGCCCTTGAAATTGGTTCTCGCAAGGCTTGCGTGCCTCCTGATATTTCTCTTGCATGGACTGAAAAGGAGGGTGAGGGAGAGAAACTATCTAGTAAGAGATCAAAACCCATGAGACTAAATGCACCCAACCTCCATATTTACAGAATACTTTGGAATCGGTGGATGTAAATTACTTCAATGGTTAGTAACTGTTGGAGTGCAAAAATCTCTTGAAACTCATTTTGTAAATTATGTCAAGAATGGAAAGAGGGAGGAAGGAAGTTTCTATTCACCAAAATTGTGGAGGGGAACTACAAAAGAAAGAAAGAGGCAGATAGCTTAGGGTTTGCTACATTCTGAATAATGCACTCCAAAAAGCACACTAATCAAAGCAGAATAACCCCAAGTATAGGTTGTAGCAAAGTAGTAAAAACCCGGTAAGACTAGGGTCAATCCACGAGGACTGAAGAACAAACAACCATAAGAGAAAAAAAATGGAATAGAAAATTAGCAAGAGTAAAGAAAAGAGAGTTTGATTGTGACCTCAAGGTAAAAAAAAATTAAATAAGTTAATTCTAAAGAAATGACAAAAATGAACTAAAGAGTTATGAATTAAATCAGGAGATGAA
>JAOXJP010080453.1:0-15001 GCA_025762735.1 Platanus orientalis
ATTTTCTATTATTGTTATTGTTATTGATAGATAGATACATTAGTTTATTGATATTACTCTTATTGTTTTAATCGTTTATGATTTTTAAATGTAAAACAAATCATGATTTGTTTGACCCATCACATTCTATTGTCATTGGGTATGAGTCTTGTTTACTCTATCCTGACGGGACCTATTTTTCAAGAAAAAAACAGGATCTCTTAGGTATTTTTGATGAGGAATGATGGATGGACTGCTATGAGATCGTGATTTACTTAGTTTTATTTTCATTGTTTAGCTTAAGTTTATTGGAAAGAGACTTATTTATTTTCAACATTTATATTCTAATTTATTTCAGTTGTAATCAACATTTTTATTTTGAAGAAATGATTATTTTTTGATGGTTTGATTATTTAGTTTAATAAATTAATGTCAAACTTAATGGATAGACTTGTGGGTATATTGGATGTGGGTCTTTAAATTGGTGGTTGTGATAGTAATGACTTAATGTTGAGAGTCTTCCGCTATAATTGAATGAACAGGTTGAAATGTATATATATATGCATAAACATCCAAGTTATAAGTGAATGATTATGGAAGTTTACTATCGCACCTCGAAATCTGTTGTCCCATTGGTGTGTGGTTTCGAGGTGTGACATTGCAGTCACAAAAAATCATCTATGATTGGAAGCCAGCTAGGTGTCCAACATGCATCTGTTTTGGACATGGTGTAAATCGGTGTCCGAAAAAGCGAAAGACACAAAAAACCTCTTTGGTTTGGTATGTGAAGAAGAATGGGAATGAAAAGGAGGAAGATCATGCAAACCAAGTGCAAAAGATGCAAGACAAGCCAAACAAAGATCAAATGGTGGAAAACAAGATCTCAGGGGATAAAAAAGAAGTGTTGGCTAAATCTAGCAATAGATTTGAAATTTTGGCATCACTTGAAGCACTAATTGAGGAAAACCAAAGCGAAAATGGTTTTTAGGATCAGGATGAAGGGGATAAGAGACACTCACACGAAGGGGAAGAACCAACAGAAATTCTTGATAATGTGGTGGAGAAGGGTGGCTAAGAGAATAATGGAGAAAACCAAATTTTGCTAGTAGATAGAGATATAGTGGAAAGAACTAGCCCATTAAGTTTAGTTCAAACCATGAGACAACTTCAGCACCAACATAGGCCTGAAGTTCAAATATTAATCCTAGAGGGGGGTGAATAGGATATTTTAAAAAATTATTTTTAGATTACATCAAATTCAATTATTGTTTAATTGATTAAATTGATCTCGAAGTTTAATTGCAATTAAATTACAAATATGTTCTATTTGATGAGTGCAAAGATTGACAATATAAATGATAAATGCAAAGTCAATCCACAAGCAATCACAATATATACAAGATATATAGTGGTTTGGCACAACGGCTTACATCTACACTCCAAAGCTCACCACCAAGCTAAATAATTTTATTAAGATTGAGAGTATTACAATCAAGGATAAAATTAACAAAAATCCTAATCTACTTGCCAAGCAAGCTACACCTGGTGTCTCTGACGGGTGTGGTCTATGATCTACTCTTCCAGTGTCTCTAACGGAAGAACTATGGGTCTACACTACCGGTGTCTCTGGCGGTAGTGCCACTTCTCCCGGTGTCTCCAGCGGGAGAGGTCTCAATAACTTAAATAAAGTTAAAGGCAAGTGTTTACTTCTTGATGGTTGGCGTTGTCTTGCACACAAGTTGGGGTTGCTCCTTATTGAGCTAGATATGACTATTATTCCCTTATGCTTCTTGGTGTCTCTTCAAGCTTATAGAGCCAACTCCGGTGGGTTACTCCTTGAGCAAGGTGTGACAAACACTCTCACAATCTCTTTTTAAGTTTCTTTTTGGACAACCCTTGTAGCCTACCTCCAAAGAATATGCTTTAGCAAGATTTGAGAGGTGGCAATGGAATGGTCTTGGGTATAGATTTGTCTATTTAAGCATAGAGAAAGATTTTAGAGAACTAAATCTCTCAAGATTTACCACAATGAACAATAAGGCTTTTAAGTATATGAGATTTTAGCAAAAACCATTAGCTACTCATTTGAAGTTCATCCCCTCTTATATTGGATGAATATAAACCATGTCCACTAGATTAGAACATTCCCCAACGGTCAAGAAAGATGGACCATTGATTAGAAATGAACTTTTAAAGATTAGACCGTTATCCAAGTACAAAAAAACTCAGAACCTGTAACCTGAGAGTTGCTAGTTTGATCTTGGATCGATCCAAAGTCACAAAAATCAGCCTCAAACCCCTTGGGAAGGTTGTAGTGACTGGTGGACCTTTGGAAACCCTTTATGGACCCTTGGTTCACTATGGCCATGCCACTTTACCTAATTTACCTTATGAGAGTTTAGAATGAGGTGAGAACCATTCGGGATGATTTGCCGACTCCCACTTTGATGTCTTATGGCTTCCTTGGTGCTTGTTGATGATCTATGATGCTTGGACCCAAGAATCTCTTAGACTCTAACATGACTCCACTCATGTCCTAGTCTATTTAATGCATGTATTTTACAGTTCGTGGAATTTATAATACATTACATTTATAATCTCCCCCTTTGGGAATTCCATGAAAAAACTTAAAATACATGAAAATGGAGTACAAAATGAATATTACAAAGAATACATGAACTCTAACAAGTCATATCTTCAATGAATTTCTTTTGCTCTCCCCCTTGATACATGCTTAGGTTTTTCATAACTTGCTCTTCATTTGCAATGTTCTTTATCTTTAAGTTCCTAAAATTTATTTAACAGAAATATACCTTTCTCAAACCAAGATTAGTTTAGCCAAATGATAATGTATAATGAACACACAAGCAAGCAAATGAATGTAATAAAATGTAAATGCCCATGAAGTGAAGTATCAAGTATGATAAGTGCAAGTGATTACGTGATGAACACAATTAGTCTTAAGATACATCACTTTATCATTTTTTAGATTAATGACATGTAGAGTTCCATTAATCTTTATGTTTTTCTCCCCCTATCTTTGGTAACTCATTTTTACTCCCCCTGAGTATGATATCCCAATTTTTAGTTCAAAATTGGCTTTGATTTTCAAAAATTTACAAATTTTACTTAACTCTCCCTCGTTTTGTCATGGATACCAAAGATTTTAAATTAAATGTAAACCATAGAGAAAATCATAAGTATGGAGATAACCGACCAACAAAAATGTAGATCATAGCAAAAAGTGATATTTTCATTAATTTTCAAAAGATTTACAATTCTTGGTTCCAATATGATAAGGAATACATCAAAATTCAGCAAAATGAAAAATTGTAGACTCTATGCATCCTTATTGCTGTCCTCATCCTCGTTGTTGGCGAGAATGTCCAAGACAACTCTAGGTGCGGGGGCATGAGAGGGATCAACAATACCCTCAATGTGGACGAGCCTCTGATCCATGCTCTCCACCTTCTTCCCCAAGCGATCAAAACACCTGAGAATGAGTCCAAAACCTCCATTAATATCTCAGATCAAGGCTAAGAGTGCCAGTGGTAGCATCATAGAGAGTGTTGGGGCTGTGGTATTTGCGGTGGAAGCAGTTAGGGGTACGAATGTTGAGGTACCAACTATTGTGGGCTCTAAAGTTGGTGATAGAACCTTTGCTGCTACTGGAGTAGGAACAGGAGCTGGGACAGGCTGAGCTGCCTCTCCAGCTGCTTCAGCATCCTGTGGTGCAACCCGTCTCTAACAATCCATCCTCTTGATGGTAGCATCATAAATCGGAAGGCCTTGTGGAAAAGTTGTGGCATTTTTGGGTATTATGACACCGCACTGTTCCAAAATCTAAGTGACTAGCACTCCATACAGTAGACCCAGCTTTATTCCATTATCTATGGACGTCTATAGCATAACCTGGCACATGATGGCTGAGACATCAATGAACTTGCTCTCCATCAAGCTGGTAACCAAATGTGCCCTATCGTCTATCATGGCGGTCTTATGCATCGTCTGTAATAGATTGTGCACAAGAATGATGTCGAGTACCCTTGCCACCAAGAAGCACTCAGCAGTACGCAATTTCCTAAACTAGGAACTGCCTTCTCTCTTAAAGAGCTCAAAAATGTGAGCTTTGTTAAACCCCTGGTTAGGAAAGACAACGGTAACAGCTGAAGTACAAATAATCTCCAACATCATGGACACTCGGTCTGGGTCGATAAGCATGAGAACTCCATAGACCTCTATCTCAAAGGAAATGTGAGTGTAGTCCATGTTGTGGATATTAAAGTAGAAGATGCAAATGGCTTCTTGTTGCACCTTGCCTTTGATGATGGTGAGTTATAACCACCCATCATTAGGAATTGTTGTGCCAATCATGAAGTCACGAAGTGTCGTTTGCTTCATGTACCTCTTAACGAAGATGTGCATCTTCAAGAAGATGTTCGTGTAGTTGTGGAAGGCTGCGGAGTTCCTCAATGCTCCAAAGTTTGTGGATGTCATTCTAGGTTGCTTGATCTGCTCCTTTTCACGTAGGGGAGCTTTCCCTAAATCCTGCTTCGACAAGGTTTAGTGTTTGGAGGATTGAAAATCGGTGAGAAGTAAGAGGGAGGAGAGTAAAATGCCTCTAGTTTGATCCTAGTTCAATCTTAGATGTCCCCTTTTTATAGATGAGCGTCAGTTCATTTCCTGTGGGTATCATCGGTTTAGATCGATACAAAGTGGAATCTTTTGGGTAAAAACCCCAGATTCACTTCATTCTTGCTTGGTTGGCCCCACTCACCCCAAACATATGTGTTCTTATTAATTTTAGGGGATTTTTGAATGTGACTTTATATAGAGTACATTCTCATCATGCCTTGAGGATATTCGAAACTTTTTATGTCCAAGGCCTTCGTGAAAATATTTACTTTGTCATTCCTCCATTGATACATGCTTTAAAGACATTGTTTCCTCTTCAACCAATTTACAAATGAAATGGTGAAGAGTATCTTTCTGTTTAGCTCTAGAGTAATGGACCAAACTTCTGGAAATTTGGGTTTGCACTTAAGTTGTCAATTATAGATGGAGACAACTCATAATCCGTAAGCATCTGCTTCAACAATAGTAGTTGCGTGCTTCCACTCCCTTTGAGAATGTATTCTTCCTTAGTTGTCAATAGTGATATGAAAATTTTCTTTCGATAGAACCACGAGACAGGACCATTTCTAATGTAAGAGCTTCCACCATCAACTATGGTCCCTTCCGTAACTCCTCCATCTTGACATCAACATTACCTGCTTAATCAGCATTCAAAATGCCGGCTAAGGCTGGTTTGGTATCAATTAGATACCAAGGGCCAAAGTTGATTGTCCCATGGATATATCGAATGACACTTTTAGCCATAGGTGTAGATGTCTCTTCAAAGACTATGTTTCCTTTTTGAACATATCTGTTGGCTACAAGTTAGCCTTATTTTTCATCATGTGTCATGATCATCATGTTTGATTCTACATATCCATTCTATTCTCATGACGTTCTTGTTAGAGGGTCTCTCAGTTTAGAGCGATACATCATTTCCCTTGATTTATTGAGCTCATCTTGCATGACATTGATTTAAGTTGGATCATGTAGAGCCTATTTTACTTTCTTAGGTTCTATCTTAGAAGTGAAACAGAGATGGCATAGGATGTTTCGGTTTTTCTCACTCTATTTTATGGATTACCAAGGATATCATTGAGTGATAATCCTTTTGTGATCCTTCCCTCCTTAGGATGAGGTTGTGCATCACCTTCATTCTCCGAGCTTTGTTGTGTTGAGAGTTTATCTTGATCCACTCTCATCAAATCCAAAAATTTGTGGTTCTTAGGGTCCCTTCTTTGGTTGCTTTAAATGTGCTTGATGAGAAGATCCTTTTCAACTTGAGTTCTTTTGCACATGTTTAAGAATCTATTAAAGGCCCTTAGATTTCTCTCTTACGAATGCCACCCAAGTAAGACATGAGAAATCATCCATTGCTACCATGACGTATTTATTTTCTCCTAGATTCTCTATTCTTGTTGGACCGGCCTAGTCCATGTGAGAAGATCTAGAGGCCTAGATGACCTTATTTGATTTTTCCTTTTATGAGACTCTAGTTTGTTTATCAACTTGGGTCAATCTAAGCATGCCTTTGACTTTTACCTTCTTGCTTAGCTTGGATAGTTCTCTAAAGTTGATATGACCTAACCTTTGATGCCAAAGAGTAGTCTCATCCTTTTGAGATATACTACAAGCATCAAAATCATGTTTGTTAGGTTCTATGACAAAACACTTGTTGCTCGTCCTTAACCCCTTGACAAGGAGTTTATCACTTCCCTTGTCCCTAATCTCTCACATGTCCTTCATAGAGTGTACACCATAGCTTTTCTAACATAATCAACTTATATACTAATCAGATTGTGTTTTAGGCCTTACACACATAAGACATTTAATGAGTGTGGGAACACCAAGGACCTCTACAGTTTTTTTTCGCAATGATCTTGGCACTATTCCTATCACCAAATGTGATAGTCCCACTTTAGGTTTCCTCAAGATTGACAAGTAATGATCATGGCTATATATCTTTGACGACCCACTATCAAGGTACTACCTTGATATTTTTCTTGCTCTTAGAGCCATCTGGATGACTAAGCACTTTAGCTCATCCATCCTAATCCATATTTTCTTATCTTTTCCCTTTTTGGGTTAGTTACTTCTCCTTAAGAGGGTTTCTATTTTCAGGATTTTGAAAATAGATCCTCTTATTGACATTTTTCCCACTATGTATTTTCTTTAAAGCTTGGTGATTTTGAGATTCGATGACATCCCTAGAGTTAGAACCCTTATTGGTTTGAAAACTATTTCATACTACCTTGGCATAGGAATATGGTTGAAGTTTTGGTTTCCTAATCTCTTCACCTTGTTTCATGGGAGCCTTACCCTTGAACGTGTTTTCCTTCCTCTTAACCTCATAAGACCTTTGTGATGGTTCTTGAGAAGTTTCTTTCCCCTTGCCATTGTGGGAGGCTTGTGCAATAGCCTATCCCTTGGATTTCACCATGATAGTCTTAGTCTTTTGTGAGGAGAAGGTATGATTGACATTGGAATTATATCCAAGTCTTTTCATATCACCATGGTTCTTTTTCATGGAGATCATCTTTTTTAATTTGTCATTTTCTTGTGCTATCATGGACAACGACTTCTTCTTGAACTCCCCAAGCTCTTTGATTTGTTTGAGGTACTTTAAGGCCTTCTATCAAATCCATATCTTGTATGAGGTTTCTTTCATCATATTCCCTTCTCCCTTAATTCTTTGTTATGAATTGACAAGGAGAAAATGATCAAGTGGACCAAGTGATTTCAATGACTATATAGGTCCGAGATAGGAAATGTCCATAATAGACATTCTAGTCGAGTATTATGGATCAAGATCAATGATCATTGAATAGGTATATCTATTAGAAAAAATTTCATGCATTGAAGGATATGCATGGTAGGTCATAAAGGCATAAATGACATAAAAGGATGTACCTATAAAGATCAATATGTCACTAGTGATCTAATAATATGCATAAGAAGGCCTAGGATCACTAACAGCAGTCAATAGACATGCATTTATGAAGCATACATGCTCAAGGGGTGCTAAGGTGACTTGGACGCATATATATGTAAATGTTCCAATTTAGAAAAAAATCCATCATGATCTATATGATGACTACATAAGAATAACACATCATGAATAGTCACATGCACGTATCTTAGGCTAATTTTTCATATGCTTTTAAGAGTTTGAGTTGCATTTCCTCAAACAATGGAAACTAAGAATGTGAATCTAGTATGGCCTTTTACAAGCTTGGGACAATTAACACTCTTGATAGATGATCATTTCCCTATAAAAGTGTTGAATCAAGATTGATGCCATTCACTTAGTCATATTCCTAAATGGCTAGTTTGGCTTTATTCCTTGAGTGAAGATCATCTAAATAGCCTTTTATGATCTTATTAAGATCATTCCTTTAGGATTCTTTCAATCCTTCTCGTAGGGGTTAGATCCAATCTGAATCATCTAAAGCCCTCTTTCCTATGACTTCTATTGGGTCATTTCCATTGTCAAGATATCATCTTGACATGCTCTCACTCCAAAATAGGATGTGAGTTCATCTCTATTCACCCAAATCTTCTTAATCCCTCTTTCTTGGATCTTGATCTCTCTTGAGTGGATCATTTTAATTTTCTTTTGAAAATGATGTTTAGATTCTAAAAATTGATTTTTTCTTTTTAGATTTCTTGCATCTTGAGTCTTTTGGGAATAAGCTTGGTTTATTTTTCTAGAGTCTTGGAAACTTTAGGCATGCAAGTCCATTTTCCTTTTGATACACTCAATCCTTATATGACCATTTATTCCACAATAACGACATTTGATTGGAGGTCTTCTAGAAGTTGAGACATTTCTTCTAGAGTTGAGTCATAGCCTCTTAATAAGCCAGGTACTTCATTTCTTCTTTCATAATGAGTAAGAGTTTTGTTCTTAAAAGAGGAACATCTTTCATCAACATCTTGGCTTGTGGGAAGACATTGGTCTTACTTTTCCTTTTGCATAGATATTTTTTGGCCCTTTTTCATATGTTTAGGAATTTGTTGGGTTAAGTCTTAAATTTCCCTTGACTCTTCCTTCTTTGTCGAATGGAGTTATTTTCTTCGATTTTATTTTTCTTTGAGCAAGGAGACTAAGAGATTTCTTCTTATGTTCTTTTAAGCTTTGAGACTCATCCCTCATATTAAAAGTAAAATAACTTAATTCTAACTCCCTTATTCTTTTCTTTAGTTCTTCATTTTCATTTGAGAGATTATAATTCTTTTTAAGTAACTCAACCTTCTCAACTAGGCAATTTGATTTATTTTCATCAATGTTATGAAGTCTTAGTTCCAAAGAATTTATCTTTCCTTTTAATTCTTTTTCTAAATGTTTTAAATTTTCATTTTCTTGAGCTAGACTTGTGGTCTTCTTTTTAAATGTCTTTGTGGTCTTAGCTAATTCCATATATTCTATATAGAGTTGGTTGAAGGCTTCTTGAATGTTTTCTTCATCCTCACATTCTTTTCTATCACTTCCGGATTCACTTTCATTGAGTGAATTATTAGACGTGTCAAAGACCATAAGGACTTTGGACCCTAGTGAATTGTTTTCCTCACTAAGTGACTTTTCATCTCTTGATGAACTTGAGACACTTCCATGGATCTTTTCAATAAGATCTCATACTTCTTTAGCGGTTCCAAATATGCCCATTCTATAGAAATCATCTTAACTCAGGGCATGATGTAGAGTACTTAGTGCTTTGTAGTTTGTTTAATAAGCTTCTACTTCAAACTCTACCCACTCACTTGGGTGTGTGGAGGGTTTGGTGTAGCCTTCCACTACTGACCCCCAAACTCTATGGCCCAAGGATTTTAGGAAGATGGTTATACGATTTTTTTCAATAGATGTAATCCATCCCATTGAAGTAGGGAGTAGAGATTAACCAACCCTCTTTCCTAGACATTTTAGTGTTCTTTAGGATGCTTCTAGGATTTCTTTAATGGATCTCCCTCTAGGAATTTTGATCTTTCCACTTCAGGGGTTAGACTATTTATGAGTGGCCATGCTCTAATACCAATTGAAATTCAAATTTTGATCCTAGAGGAGGGGTGAGTAGGATATTTTAAAATTCTTTTTAGATTACCCCAAATTCAATTGTTGTTTAATTAGCCAAATTGGTTTCGGTGTTTGATTACAATTGCATTGTGCACATGAATACTTATAATATAAGTGCCTAATTGTATTGCATGTAAAGTTATTCCAATGTATGCAATGACAGACAATTTAAATGCTAAATATAAGGCAAACCACAAGTAATCACATTGTATACAGATGTATAGTGGTTTGTCACAACGGCCTACATCCACAAAAAAAAAGCTCACCACCGAGCTATGTAATTTTATTAAGATTGAATATATCACAATCAATGCTAAAATTTGAACAAAAGCCTAGTCTACTTGCCAAGCAAGCTACACCCGATGTCTCTAGTGGGTGTGGTCTATGTTCTACTCTTCTAGTGTCTCTGGCGGAACAACTTAGGCTCTACACTATCGATGTCTCAAGTAGTAGTATCAATTCTCCTGATGTCTCTAGCAGGAGAGGTCTCAATAACTCAATTAAAATTTAAAGGCAAAGATTACCTCTTGTAAGGTTGGTGTTGCCTTGCACACAAGTTTGGGTTACTCCTCCTTGAGTAAGATGTGACTATTGCTTCTCAGTGCTTCTTGGTTGGCTCCTCAAGCTAGTTGAGCAAATACTAGTGGGTTGCTCTTCCTTAAGCATGATGTGAGACACACTCCCATACTTTCTTCACTTGGGTTTCCTTTTGGATAACCCTTTGTAGCCTACCTCCAAGAGAGGTGCTAAAGATTTAGAGAACTATGTCACTTTACCTGATTTATCTTGTGTGAGCTCAAAGTGAGTTGTGAATCTTTCAGGATGACTTGTATACTCCCGGTTTGCTTTTCTTGAGGTCTTCTTGATGCTTGATGATGATCTTCATAATGCTTTGCAATTAAGAACTTCCTACACTCTAACATAGAGACCACTCTTGTCCTATGCTATATAATTCATGTATTTTAGAGTTCATGGAATTTGAAATTTTATCCTAAAGGGGGGGGGTGATAGGATTAATCGCAATATCTTTTAACTTAGTTTTCTTTGACCTACTTTACCAATCTTATTACTTTGTTTACCAATTAATGTATGTAGGGTCAAGTGATTCAATTATCATTTTGAGAATAGTTTGATTAATACTCAACTCAATTGGCACACAAGGATAATCACAGGTGCAATGATTACAATAAGCACAGAATGAAGAGATCACACATAACCACAAGAAACAGTATTTATAGTGATTGGGTACGAAGGTCTATGTCCACTCATAAAGCTCAATCCAGAGCTTCACGTAATTTTATTCAGATTACAGTATAAATAATCTAGGTGAAAATTCACACAAAAACCTTTCTACTTGCTATGAAAGCATTACCTACACTTTATGTCTCCAAAGAGTGCAATGCTCCTTCCGGTGTCTCCGACAGAAGGGATTTAAAACAATCATCAATATGATAAATATAATTTTACTTCATATAGGTTAATGTTGCAAGATTTACCAGTTATGGATGCTCCTACTTATGAGCTGATGTGTCTTTTCTTCCACAAATTGAAATGCAACACAGATTACTTTTGATACCTTGTGATTCGCTAGTTTCCTTCCAACAGATAACCAAGATTGTCTCCCTTTTGGATATTTGATGTAGGAAGCTTAGAGGGAGATCACACATAGTTGTTTTCAGTACAAGATCATTTACACAGTAGGAACCTAGGCTTTCCGGCTTTCAGACTAACCGCACTTCTTAGACAAGTATTTTTCTTTTTCGTTCATGTCTCTTTGAACCTAGGGCATTATTACCCTTTTATAGAGCTAAGTCTAGTCTTAGTCCATAGGATTAGAACATTTTCTATCAGATAAGTATTGGGAATTCTCATATTGGAATCTCTAAAAATAAGTGTGATTTTTCTGAGATTCGCGGGCATGATCGATCACGCATTTTTCATGATCAATCATGAATGTGTGATTGATCAGGCTCTGGGATCATAACTCTCTGGAGTTTTTAAAATGGCTTGAAGTTTCATTCATGATCGATCACGAGATCTTTGATCAATCACCAATCTCGTGATCGATCAAGGTCTATTTTTTAAAAAATTTTCTGTTATGCTCTTTTTGGTTTGGTTCCTTTTCTCCCATTGCTTTGAGACCAACTCCATTGCGTTAAGACCCATCTTAGTACCTCACACTCCCCTCTTGGATTCATTTCCTAAAGTTTTAGTGCATTGTGCGTAGTGTGGCTATTTTCTAAGGTTGTGCTTGTCATGAGCATCCTTGAGTTTTTGTATTTGGTATACTTCATCTTTGGCATCCTTGCAACAAGTCTTCTTCTTGAATCTTGGTCTTGTTCCTCACTTTCTTTGACTTGTCACTATCTTAGTCTGTAGGTCTTTAATCCTTCAATGTCTTCTTCCTTATGAGCTTAGGACTATTTCTTGGACTTGACATAGTACATTACAATTCATTTGTTTTGACAATGGGATTGACAATACATTTCTTAACAATCTCCCCCTTTGTCAATTACATGGAAAAACCTTTTAATATCCTTTTACATACATGACCAATCTTTACATGTGACAAAGATAAATACAAGATGAGACCAATATTACGTACAAACTCATGTAGATAAACTAATAACTGAACTGCCCTTTAATGCTTATTAATAATTAGTCTCATTTCACTTTTAGTACCTGAAAACCTGCACACATCCACAATACACATACATTCTTCAAGCATAATGAGTCTAGAAACCACAGTTGTTAAAGTTTTATGATGTGTGAACAATGAAAAGTGAGGTGCAGTGAATCTTGCAATTCTAGGCAAATGCTCATTTTTAGTTATCCTTATTTATACTCATTCACTTACTCATTTTTACTACTCTCCCTATGTTATTTCTCCCCCTTTTTTTCCATGCAATTGCAAAGAGATAGTAATGGATATACACCATAAAACAGATAATAGCATTGATCCACAAAAAGATACATCCAATGCATAACTAAAAGTGAGACCAAAAGTCTCAAAACATCAGTGCAATAAACAAAACACATATAGTCCAAAAAGAAACAAACTAGTCCATAAAAAAATATCAACCATCAAATTCTTCTTCATCTTCATCTTCTTCTTCAGAATCTCCTCCTCTTCTTCCTTATCATCCTCATCTTCATCTGCTGTCTCATCATCTTCCTCCTCCTCTTCTTCCTCATCATCCTCATCTTCATCTGCTACCTCATCATCTTCCTCCTCCTCATCTCCCAGTTCTTCCTCACTAAGATGTTCCTCACCTGCAACCTTATCCATAGAGTCATCCTCACTAAGGGAAATAAGTGTAAGATGATCCTTAGGAGTGGCAATAGATAGGCAAGTCGCTATCACCTTCTGGTTCTTGTAGAGAACCTTCTGATTCTTTAGA
Source organism: Platanus orientalis (assembly GCA_025762735.1). Lineage (NCBI taxonomy): Eukaryota > Viridiplantae > Streptophyta > Magnoliopsida > Proteales > Platanaceae > Platanus > Platanus orientalis. The sequence goes on from JAOXJP010080453.1 coordinate 13,066, forward strand.
CTCTTCTTCACCTTTATCAGGATATTCTACAAAATGTCTATCATTCTCTTCTTTGTAGAGCCAATGACAAAGCGAGTTGGAGGGGCTAGAAAAGCAGTGCCAACAAGCTGCTATGGAATGTGCCTAGCCTAAGAGCAGAAGTCCAACAAGCATGAACACTAGACTATAAAGGCACCTATTGTGCCTTAAGGATATGTGATATGAGGATTGGAAAGAGTAAACTGGTTGTAGAATGATCAATAGCAGCGGCCCTCAAGAAAATGAAACAAATGATGGAGGGGAGATCAATAAGCTTATGTTCCATAATAGAGTCAATCAAGTATGCCATATGGAAGGTGAGACCACTCCTATGCGTCGTAGGAAGAAGGATGTAGGTAATTACTTGGAATAAAAACTACACAACTGGCCTGTAGTGGCTCTTAGTGAGCTTGGTGGTCCATCTAATAGTCCTCCCACATAGATTCATCGTCATTGCTGCCTTGCCCTCTTTAGACATTTGTAGAGGAGGAAAAGGGATTGCATCTAGAATCCTTGGAAACCCCAAGAGGGTTGAAATGTAGTCGGGGTTGATGGCAATTGGGATCTTGTAGATAGATGAATAGAAGGAACAAGTACAAAAATTCTCATTGAATATATTTAAATAAAAGACTCTTACCATTTCATCATGAATGGGTCCCTTGATTGAAAATACTAGCAACCACCCACGAGGATTGATATGCTCATAAAGTTGAATGGTTCATAGGGCATCAAGAGCCACAGGCCTCTCAATCACCAAACCCCTTGTAGAGAAGGTGCTCTCATATTGTGCCTAACTCAACTCATCCCTGAATGGTGAGTATGAACCGCATTTTTGCTTCTTTGTCTTCTTTGGTGGTGGTGCGTGGGAATTTTCTAGTTCCTTCCCTTTGGAACACCCCCCCTTTGGAGCCTGATGATTCCTTGGAGGCATTCTTCTTCCCGACTAACTTGTAGTGAGGTATGACGATGAATCAAAGAGGGAATAATGGATGGAGGAGGCTAGGGTTATTCTAAGTGAAGAGGAAAGTTTAGGGTTCTTTGAAAATGAGAAATAAACCATTTTGAGAGATTTTATATCTTTCTGAAACTGGCTCTCATAAATCCCAGAGCTATAAAATTCATGGCCCTAATCGATCATGGATTTTTCGTGATCAATCAGGGATCAATTTCCCTATTTATTTACAAAATCTCTCACCCTTTATTGTTTACCTCTTTAGCCACCACACTTGCTCATTTTTCCCATTTTTCGATTATTCTAAAGAATGCATAGTCCAATAACACTTTGGAGGTATTCAAACCGATGAGAATCAAGTGGTTTTATTAGGATGTCCACAAGCTGATCTTCAGTTTTTATGTAAGATAGTACTACATTCTTTTCTTCCACCAAATTCCCTAATGAAATGGTGTCGAATATCAATGTACTTGGTTCTTGAGTGTTGAACTGGGTTCTTTGATATGTTAATTGAACTCTGATTATCCACAAGTAGGCTCATTGTACCTTATATAATTTCATAGTCCTTAAGCATCTGCTTCATCCAAAGAAGTTGAGTACATGCACTTCTAGTTGCAATGTATTTAGCTTCCGCAATTGACAACGAAATTGAGTTTTGTTTCTTACTATGCTAAGAGACAAGACTATTGCCAATATAAAAACACCCTCCATTAGTGCTTTTACGGTCCTCTACATCACTAGCCCAGTCCTCATCCGAGTACCCGGTAGTCTAAAGTGTGGTATCATATGGGTACCAAGGGCCAAAGTCTGATGTCCCATGGACATATCGGATAATCCTTTTAGCTGCTTTAAGATGCGACTCTTTCGGTGTTGTTTGATATCTAGCATATGCACCCACACTAAATGAGATATCTAGTCGACTTACCACAAGATAGAGCAGGCTGCCTATTATGCTCTTATAGTAAG
>JAOXJP010080464.1:0-15001 GCA_025762735.1 Platanus orientalis
TTCAAGTCTTCGAACCTTGGCAATCTTGGGAATGGATCATCCTCGGCTTCAAGTGTTTGGAGCTCGTCTTCCTTCTTGAAAACCAATCACTTGATGATTACAAACATGACTAAGATATGCAATGTGCTCATGTCATGCCTAATCTATCACTCCATGTGTTTTACACAATATAGAATTGACAATATACATCAACAATATCATTATGTGATAATCATTTTGAGCCCCTTTTTCTTTTATGATGAAAGTTTATCTTGATATTTTCTCATAACACCAATCCAAGAACTTGTGGTTCTTGAATTCCCTTCTATGGTTCCTTCGCATGAGCTTGATGGGGAAGACCTTTTCAACTTGAGTTCTTTTACAACTCATAAAAGGCTTTGGGTTTCTCTCTTAGGAATCTCATCCACGTGAACCATGAGAAATCATCCACCAATACCATGAAGTATTTCCTACTTCCTAGACTCTCTGTTCTTGTTAGACTGGACAAGTGGAGAAGTTTATAGAGATCTAGATATCCCTATTTGGTTTGTCTTCTTGTGAGTGACTCTATTTTTTTCCCATTTGACAACCTTTACACAAAGGATTGTCAACTTGGATCAATCTAGGCAAGTCTCTAACTTTTACTTTCTTGCTTAGCCTAGAGAGGTCTCTAAAGTTGATATGACTTAATCTTTGATCTCAAGGATTAGTCATATCCTTTTGAGATATATGACAAGCATCCACCTCATGCTTGTTGAGTTCTAATGACAGAGCACTTGTTGCTTATCTTTAACCCTTTGATCGGAAATTCACCACTTCCCTTGTCCTTAGACTCATACATGTCCTTCACAGAGTATACACCATACCCTTTATAATAGATTTGGTTTACGCTAATTAGATTGTACATTAGACCTTGCACAAATAGGACATCGGTGAGAGTGGGAATACTAGGAGACCTCTACGGTTTCCTTTGCCAATGATGTTGGCAATGTCTCTATCACCAATTGTGACATTCTCACCTAGAGTTTCGTTGAAGATTGACAAACAATGACCTATTTTGGTCATGTGTCTAGAGCACCAACTATTAAGGTACTACCTTGATGTGCTCCCGACTTCTAAAACCATATGGATAAGCAAGTGTTTTAGCTCATCCCTCTAATCCATATTTTTCTTAAGATTATTTTGTAGGTGGGCTAGATTCGTCTTCTTTTGAAGGTTTTTATTTCAACCATTTGAAAATAGATTCTCTTGTTGACATTTTTCCCATTAATAGTTTTCTTAAAATTTGGTGCTCTTGGGATTTGATGTCATTCATCCTTCATTTATAATCACCTTTATGTGCCCCTTTTAGACTGCAATAGTAGCTTGGTCTTCTAAAACCATATGGATGTGACTGTTTTCTTATGTGTGATTGAGTATGAGAGGATGATTGAGTTCTTCTAGGATCATTGGATAAAAAATGTTTCTTCCTAGAAGACAGAGTATGAAAGGATTTAGGGTTCCTTCTAACTTTTCCTTTAGAATTTCCAGAAATAGAGACATTTTCTTGAAATCTTCTAAAAGAAGAACTCTTGTTGACTTGAAGGTCATTCTATGCCACTTTGAAATAGGAGTAAGGTTGATATTTTGGTTTCCCAAAGACCTCACCTTGCTATTAAGGTGTCTTTCCCTTGAATGAATTGTTTTCCTTCTTTTCTATATGCCCTTATGAGAGACTTGTGTATTAACCTTTCACTTAGCTTTTACAAAGACATTCTTATTCTTTTGTAAGCAGAAAGTGCGATTGACATTGGAATTGGATCCAAGTCCTCTCATGTCTCCATCGTCTCTTCTCATATAGAGCATCTTCTCAAACTTGTCATTTCCTTGTTCTAGCATGAAAAGTGACTTCCTCTTGTCCTCCTCAAGCTCTTTGATTTCCTTGAGGTACTCTAAGGACTTCTTTTAATTCATATTTCTTATGAGGTTATATTTTCTCATATTCCTTTCTCCCTTAATTTATTAATATGAATTAACAATGAAAAAAATATAGGTGGACCAAGTGATCTCAATAAACATATAGGTCTAAGATAGGTATTATCCATAATAGACATGCTAGACATATATTATGACTTAAGATCAATGATCATTGCATAGATAAACACATTAGAACAAATTTCATGCATTGAAGCATAAGAATATGCATGATAGGTCATAGAGACATAAGTGACAAATAAGGACATGTCAATCAAGATCAATATGTCATTAGTGCTCTAATGGTGTGCAGAATTAGATATAAGATTACTTAAAACAATCTATAAATGTGCTTTTATGGAGCATACATGCTTCAAGAGTGCTAGGGTGACTTGGACACATATATATGTGAGTATGCCGCACAAGAATAATATCATCATGATCCGTATGGTAAACAGTCGATCATGAATAACCACATGCACACATCTCAAGCTATGTTTCCATATGCTTTTAAGCTTTTGAGTTGCATTTTCTCAAGCAATGCAATCCAAGAATGAATTAAGATTTACCCAATAAGGCTTCACACAAGCTTGTGACAATTGACACTTTTATTTTCTTTTAGTTAATTGATCTTGATAGATGATCAACACTTTTTATGCTTCCCTAACAAGGTGTTCAATCAAGATTGTTGCCACTCACTCAAAAATATTCCTTGGTTGCTAATTTGGCTTTGTTCCTTAAGTCAATATCATTTAAATAGCCCCCTTTTATCTTTTTAATATTATTCCTTTGGGGTTCTTTCAATCCTACTTGTAGGGCTTAGATCCAATCCGGATCATCTAAAGCTCTCTTTCATATGACCTCTATTGGGTTATCTCCATTGTCAAGATATCATCTTGACTTGCTCTCATTTCAAGATAGGATGTGAGTTCATCTCTCTTCACCCAAATCTTCTTGATCCATCTTTCTTGGATCTTGATCTCTCTTAGGTGAATCATTTTATTTTTCTTTTGAAAATGTTGATTGGGTTCTAAAAATTGATTTTTCTATTTTAGATTTCTTGCATTTTGAGTCTTTTCAAAATGAATTTGATTTATTTTCAAAGACCCCTGAGGACTTTGGGCATGCAAGTCCCTTTGCCTTTTGATGCACTCAAACTTATATGGCTATCCATTCCATAGTAGTGGCATGTGATTGAAGGTCTTCTAGAAGTTGAGCCACGACTTCTAGAGGTATAGCCTATTAATAGGATGGGTACTTCATTTCCTCTTTTATGATGAGTATGAATTTTGTTCTCGAAAGAGGTATGTCTTCCATCATACATCATGGCTTGTGAAAAACCATTGGCTTTACTTTTGCCTTTTGTAAAGGCATTCTTTGTTCTCTTTTTGGAAGTGGAAGGTTGGGTTTTTCCAAAGCTAGATTCCAATCCATCTTCTTTGCCCTTTGTCAACATTTTCTTTATTTTTTTACTACCTTGGGCACAAGAACTAAGAGACTTCTTATTATGCTCCCTAAGTTCTTTGACATGATTGAGTAGTTCATTGTTTCTTACATTAAGCTTGGAGCAAGTGAGGTCAAGACTCATTTTGTTATTTTCTAAAGATTTGATTTTTTGTTCAAGTTTTAGAATTTTGTTGGACAGGATTTCATTGTTCTTAACTAGTTTCCTCTTTTCTACATTCCTATTTAGTTTTTCTAGGTTGAGGAATGTCTTCCCCTCCTTTAGTCTTTTTTCTTGGAGTTTTATGTTTTCCATTAAGCTTTGAAGATTTTCTCCTAAGTTTGAAGCTAAAGACCTCAATTCTAATTCTCTTATTCTTTTCTTTAGTTCTTCATTTTCATTTGAGAGATTAAGATTTATTTTAAGTAGCTCATCCTTCTCAGCTAGTGACTGATTTTCATCATTGTTGTGAATTTTTAATTCTAGAGTATTTACCTTTTCTTTTAGTTCATTTTCTAACTCTTTTAACTTTTCATTTTCTTGAGTTAAACCTGTGGTTTTCTTTTTAAGTGCCTTGGCAGTCTTGGCCAATTCTATATATTCTATATAGAGTTGGTTGAAGGCTTCTTGGATGTTTACTTCTTCCTCATCCTATTCTCAATCATTTCTAGAGTCATTTTCATTGAGTGAATCCTTAGGCTTACCAAAAACCATAAGGACTTTGGATTCTAGTGAAGTGTTTTCCTTACTAGGTACTGTTTTGTCCCTCGATGAATTTGTGACACTTCTGTGGGTCTTTTTAATAAGATCCAATGCTTCTTTAGCAGTTCCCAACATGCCTATTCTATAGAGATCATCTGGACTCAGGGCATGATGTAGAGCACTTAGTGATTTATGATTGGCTTCATAAGCTTCCACTTTAGACTCTACCTACTCACTTGGGCATGTGGGAGGTTTAGTGTAGGCTTTCACTATTGAGCCCCAAACTTGATAGCCAATAGATTTTAGGAAGATGGTCATATGAGCTTTCCAATAAACGTAGTCTAACCCATTGTAATAGGGAGGAATAGAAATTAACCAACCTTCATTCCTAGACATTTTATTATTTGAAGATTTTGTTAATGGGTCTTCCTCTAGGATTTTTGATCTTTCCACTCTAGTGGGTAGACCATTTATGGGCAACCTTGCTCTGATACCAATTAAAAGTCCAGTTTTATCCTAGAGGGGGGGTGAGTAGGATTTCTAAAAATATCTTTCTAATTTACCCCCAATTAAAATTCCAATTTTGGATGTGATAATTCTTGGAATTCAATGCATTTAAAAAGGTATGCTTCAATTATTATAATTATAAGTGCAATATAATGGCAATTTGTAATTTTGATCTTTCAATTACTTTAAGTTCTTATTTAATTGCAAATATGAAAGATCATATATAAAATGATAAACATGTCATGTAAAGATAGAGAGAAGAGACAATTCACACCACAAGCAAACACACAACACAATATTTATAGTGGTTTGACACTCGCGCCTACATCCACTTTCAAAGCTTGCTATCGAGCTACTAAATTTTATTGAGATTGAATTATATTACAATCAAGGTTAAAATTATAAAACCTACTACTTACAAAAGAAAGTTCTACTCTTGATGTCTTTGGCAGGAGTGGTCTATACCCGGTGTCTATGGCGGGTATGGTCTACACTACCGGTGTCTTCAGTAGTAGTGCTATGGTCTACACCAGGTGTCTCTGACGGGTGCTAAGGTCTCAAATAAATGAAATCAATATAAATTACTTCATAAGGCTTGTGTATTGCTTGTTGCACATGAAGGTGGTTGATCTTTTGGTGAGTTAGTGTGTCAATGGATTTCAATAAGCTTCTAAGAGTGCCTCTTTGCTTCTTGGAGCTTCTTACAAGGATTTACTTGGGAGTAAACCCTTTACCTTGCTTCTCTCTTCTTGTTCTTTAAGTATACAGTGCTAGGGAAGCACTTAAAGGCTCTTTGATCTTAAATCAATGCTCATTAGAATGAACCTTTGGTAGTTGGGAGATGTAAATGCCTTAGCTCTCTCTTCTCCTTTTGCTCAATTTGATTTTGTGTGTTCTTGTGTATTAGAGAGCTCATTTGAGTGTCTCTCATACTTATAGGGGACGAGCACAGTCATGTACCCTTGATATGGAATTTACCCCAACGGTAAAAAAATCACAGATGTTGATCTTTATTTTTTTTTCGAAATTTTGTGATGACGGATTGATCCGGTATCCTCGGATTGATCCGGTGTCTCAGTCTGAGACACCCGAGCCTTACCGGATTAATCTAGTAAGCAGCGGATTGATCTGCTAAGTGCGGATTGATCCAACACCTCCCGGATCGATCCAATTCCCTTGTTTTTTGCTAATGAGGCTTGAACTTACTCCCACTCACTTGGGAACCTATATAGGTGGCATGAGTTAGTCCATAAGGACATGTAAAAGGCTTTTGTTCTTTTTATCCTATATCTATTATAATATATACCTTTACAAACCTTTCTTAGGCTTGATGAACCTTGGGTCTTTAAGTCTTCAAACCTTGGCAACTTGGGAACATATCCATCATTGGCTTCAAGTGCTTGGTGCTTGTCTTCCTCCTTGGGGCCCAAGGGCACTTGATGATTACAGTCATGACTTAAGATATGCAATGTGCTCATGCCATGCCTAATCCACCACTCCATGTATTTTAAAAATTATGGAATTGACAATTTACATTAATAGAAAGCATGGATCAGAGGCTTATCCACATTGAGGGGATTGTTGATCCCACTTGACCCCCAGCTCCCAGACTCATCCTAGATATCCTTGCTAGTGATGAAGAGGATGAGGACGATAATGAGGTGAGCAATGAGTATGCCTAGACTTCATCTAGTTTTTAACTTTTGATGAATTTTGATGTATTCCCTATTATTTTTTAACATAAACTTGTAAATCTTGTAGGAATTAATGGAAATATCATTTTTGCTATGCTTTGCAGTTTATGAATTTTTTTTTCTATGGCATGTACTCTCTCCATACTTATGTCATATCCTTTCGTGTACCCTCTTTGGTTTCCATGACAAAAAAGGGGAAAAGTGAAAATTATTGAGTTAAAAATTATTGAAACTCAAAAGCAATTTTAAACTAAAGATTGAGATATCATACTCAGGGAGAGTAAAAATGAATTGCCAAAGTTAGGGGGAACAAACAAAACATAAAGATTAATGAAACCTTATATGACAAGTAATACCATTAATCTAAGAAATGATGAAGTGAAACAACTCAAGGCTATTTGTGCTCAAAAAATAATCACTTACACTTATGCTTATTCACTGTACTTGATACTCCACTTCATAGGCATATGCAATTCATTACATTCATTTTCTTGCTTGTGTGTTCATTGTACTTTATCATTTGATTGGACTAATTTTGTTTTGAAAAAGATATACTTTTGTCAAATGTGTTTCAAGAACTTGAAGCTAAAACTCATTATAAATGATGAGCAATTAATGAAAAGCCTGAGCATGTACCAAGGGAGAGAGCTAAAGAAATTCATTGAATATATATGGATAGAGTTGGAGTCCATGTAATCATTGCAATATTAATTTTGTACTCCTTTTTCATGTATTTTAAGTTTTGTCATGGAATTCCTAAAAGGGGAGATTGTAAATGCAATGTATTGTAAATTTCATGAACTATAAAATACATGTATCATATAGACTAGGAAATGAGTGGTGTCATGTTAGAATCTATGTAAGTCTTGGTTTCAAGCTTCATGAAGAACAACTTCAAGACACTAAGAAGAACTTAAGGAAAGTAAACCGGGAGCTTACAAGTTATCTTGAAGGGTTCACACTTCATTCCAGTTTCTTGAAAGGTAAAACAAGTTATGTAGCATGGCCATGGTGAACTAAGGGTCCATAGAGGGTGTATAAAGGTCCAAGGACCTTCCCAGACCAAGGAGGAGCGATCCCAAGTCACTGCAGCTTTTCCAAGGGGTTTGGGGCTGTTTTATGTGACTTTGGATTGATCCAAACATCCTAGTTTGATCCACATAATTTGGATTGATCCAGGATTGAACCAACAACTCTAGGTTGCAGGTTCTGAGTGTTTTCACATTTGGATCGATCCAAAGTAGTGGAAACACTATATAATAGTCATAACTTTAAAAAATTGTTTTAAATCAATGGCTAATGTTATTTAAACGTTAGAGAATGTTATAATCTAATGGACATAAGTAATTTTTGTCCATTATAAAAGGATTGAGCCCTAAATGAGCAAGGTAATGGTCATGAACAAAAATCTAAGATCTCTTGCTCTTGTTTTGAGAAAATAGTAAGAGATTTAGTTCTTTAACTCTTAGGAAATCTCTTTACAAACCTAGATAGGAAAATCTATACCCAACGACCATTCTTAAGTGCCCTTCTTGTTCTTGCCTAAACCAATCATCAAGAGTAAGGATTCAAGGGTTGTCTAAACCCTTGTGAAGAAGATAGTGGGCGTTATAGTCACACCTTGCTCAACAAGGAGCAACCCACAAGGATTGGCTCAACTAGCTTGAGGAGCCAACCAAGAAGCCTTGGGGAGCTATAGTCATATCTTGCTCAAGGAGGAGCAACCCCAACTTGTGTACAAGGCAACACCAATCTTTAAAGGGCCTCAGTATGGCTAGAAGAAGGATTGTGGTTGGTTGTTAGCTATAAGTTGCAAGATGAACATATTAGAAAAGAATGACACAAAGAAAGTAGAATACCTATGCAAAAGAAAATGGGCTTAGCACCGCCATCTTGACATCATCACAAGAGAAATTGGAACCAGTGGCTAGGGGTGGCAATTTGTGTTGGTGGGTTGGGTTTGTGTCGTGTCAAGGTAAGGGCATACAACTATATGGATTAACCTGAACCTGACCCATTTATGAATCATGTCAAAGTGGGTTGACTACTTTGACCCGAAACACGTTTTTAGTGAACCCTAACCTACATATTTCATATTGGGTTCACGGATTATGTGGTAATTCATGTAGGAGGCTATATCATGGATAGTTTGGATAGCCTACATGATACTTGAGAGGATGCAAATGACCAATAAGGAATCCAATACCCTTAAGTGGGAGAATATTCAGTTTAGGATATATGTGATTTGATTGGATAAGAAAATCTAGTACTAGTGATTTTGATAAAGAGTTTGTCAAATGATTTCAAATTTAATTTATTATGTAAATAAATTTATTGTAAAAAACATTTTATCAAATAAATGTTTTATAAGTCTATTAATTCATTAAGTTCCTAATAATTATGTTCTAATGACCAAAGGGGTTAAACAATGATTATTTTATCATCTTAAAGGTCATTAAGGAATATTGTATAGTGGAAGGACATATTTGTGAATTATCTATAAGGAAGGGTCTCATTGTTATTTTCTTATCTTTGGGAGGTCAATTGCAATATGTGACAAGTATTATTGCAATTGGTTGTGTGCCAGTTTATAATTAATAAGGAGAGTATCCTTAATATAGTTTGACTCAATTAAGGATATTGGGCTCTACAGCCTAAGGATAAGAATCCCATACCCCCTAGGGTTACTTTGGCTTCTCAAATACTCTATAAATAGAGGTACCCACATTTAGAATGGGACCGATAACTTTTTTGAGGTTGGGAGTAATGCAAAGTACTTTGGAATAGGTGTGGATACTTTAGAGACCGGGTCAGATCATCATCTTGTGTCTGATTTAGCCATTGAGGTATTCTTCTTTAATCTTTATTGATTAAATCATATTATTTCATATGGTGATCATGTGAGAAATAATGTTCATGATTTGTATTCATATGAAAATTAATCAAAAATTAAAGTTTTTAGAAAGAATCGAAACAACAATTGGTATCAAAGCCTCCCATATGAAATCTAGGGTTTGATATTTGTTAATTTTATCTTTTATACTCTTTAAATATATGATAAACACCATTATTACAAAATTTTAAGTTTTGGAAATCATGTTTTAATGATGGTTTATCTTAAAATTTAAGTAGAAATATTGCATGGAGCGAATCTAGGGTAGGTTTGATTAAAATGACAATTATGGGCCTAATTAAAATTAGATTTGAGCATGGTTTATTTTGCTTGAATTTTATGAATGAATGAAATTTTTTAGAATTATAAAATTTATTTTTCATGGATGACAAATAGTTGGGATAAGGCTGTTTGTTGTTGTTGTTGTTGTTGTATTTTTCATGGATGAATAGTGATGATATACTCCTATTTTCTCTCTCTTTCCTCTCTCTTCTTTATCATATGTACACCCCTTAAGCAATCCGAGATGGCGGATTGGTTTCTTGAAGTTTCTTTTTCAAGATGTAATATTTTAGAATTAGTTTAGAATAATTTTAAGTTTTGGAAACATGGAGAAAATTGGAGTACAACACAAAGAAAAGAAAAGAATGATATTTGGAGTTGTTTGATGCGATCCAAAGATGACCTGAGAGAATAAATCAGCTTTGTCTTCATGCTTGATTGATTCTAATTAATTTTCATTGATATTTTTGTATGTATATGATAAATTTACAAAGGTCTTGAGCACCTCTAAGAGGCTAGCTTGTGCTCCCCCTAGAAACCCTATAAAGAAATTCAAGTTGAAGTAGGATTTGAAAGCTTATCCTTTAATTATGAATAAACTTTGATTCTTACATAAAATAGAACTATTATTTCAATTTGGAAAGCTTTATAGGTTGTTGGGGATAACGTTTACAACCCATAATTGTCTTATATAGGAATTTGGAAAAGTTTGGACATCAATAAGATTGAATTCCAACTCCTAGTTTGAGTAGGAAACATAATATTGCAACTACATATGACATTCAATTTTTTTACTTGAAATTAATTATTTGATAATTAATTATTATATATTAGTGCTCTAGAATACCTATAAAAGTTCAATTTAAAGTTTGGAAAAAGTTGGACTTCGTTTAGGGTTGGAATTTTCTCTATGGCATTTTGTCGAATAGTTGGCATGCGATTCAGAAACAGTGGTTTGGAGGACTCTATAGAGTTTTCAATTTTTTGGATAGTTCAAAACTTTTATGAAAAGGATATAGTAGAAATTTGGGGCAAAATGGATTTCATTTGGGACTCCAAATACACATCAAACACTTAGGAGAAAGTTGGCCCACGCAGCACGCACGTGGCATGCTCGCGGCGCACACGCGTGACCATGCCGCACACCCCACCCGCCATGCCACATGCAATGCTGTGTGCCCATGTTCCCCCATGTCGCCATATGTGCCAATCTGCCAGCGCACCTGAACTGTGTCCTGTCATGTCCTGTGTTTAGGTGTCCCCTAGCGCAACAGCGAGTTTATGCGCCCCACAATGTCCCGTATACCATGTCCCCTAGAACACCTTCCTCTTATGTCCCAAATTGTGTCCCCTCTGTCCTAACCCTTAAAAGAATTCTAGAAAAATTATAAAATGTAATAAATGATGGATTTGACCTAAGATCACCTAGTTTGACTAGGTTTGGCTAATGTAAATAAGTTTTGACATGGTTCACCCAGGTTTGAATTGGGTTAACATTATTGACCCAAAATTACTCAATTGACCTAACATTAATATGGTTTGACTAGGGTTAACTTGAAATAACTCAATGGACTAAGGTTAATTAGTTTAACCGACTTTGACTATGATTAACTGAAATGGACCAAAATTAACTAGGTTTGATCGAGGTTGACCTGATTGGATAAAAGTTGAGTAGTTTGACAATATTTGACTAAGGTTGACCATTGTGGACAAGAGTTGACCAGTTTGACTAGATTTAATAAGATAACACCCAAATTGACCAATTTGATTTGGTTTAGCTAGATTTAACCCAAGGTTGATACAGTTTGATTAAGTTTAACCGTAGGCAATTAGTTAGACCAAAATTAACCAGGGTTGACTATGTTTGACCAAATTGGACAAGAGTTGAAAAAAGTTAACTAGTATGGTTAAAGTTGATTGGTTGAACTAGAATCAACCACAATTGATTTATTTGACCATAATCAATCAGAGTTGGCTAGACTCAACTAGTTTGACCTAATTTAACCATGTTAATCATAATTGATCACTTTGATTAGTGTGATCAAATTTGAAATTATTTCAATTAGTATTGACTAGATAAGATCTAAATTGACCTAAATAACCTAAGGTTCACTAGATATGATATAGTTTAACCCAAATGATCTATGATAAACTAAATTAGATTAAGGTTGACCCACATGATCAAGAATTGATTAGATAAGATCTAGATTGACCTAAATAACTCAGGGTTCACTAGATATGATCTAGTCTAACTTAAATGGTCTATGATAGACCCAATTAGATTAAGGTTAACCCATATGATCAAGAATTTACTAGATAAGATCTAGATTGACCTAGATAACCTAGGGTTCACTATATATGATCCAAATTACCCTAAATAATCTATAGTTAACCAAATTAGATTAAAATTGACCTAAAAAATCAAAAGTTGATTAGATGAGATCTAATTTGATTTAATTGAATGGTATTAATCAAATAAAGTATAGTTTAACTAAAATTGACCTAGTTTGACTAATGTTGGGTATAGAGCACTTAGTTTGACTAAGATAGACTCGATTTGACAAAATAATGAAATTCACTTCAATAAACTCCAATTAAGATATGATTGATATCCTAAAAAACTTGTGGACCCGGTTACACAACAAATACATATTATAGGATTCACAATCAAGCCTATATAATTTATTTGATATTTTGGAACTGTTTAGATGTATGTGATATATGAGGTATTATCAATGTAATTGGAAACCTTAATGGCAGTGGGAGCTAAAGTTTCATACCCTATATAACTGCAAGATTAATATGATTATATCATGATCAAGATGTGCAAATATAATCCTATGATGATTAATATTTATTAATGTGATTATGAAATGGTTAATGCATGCGATGATATGACGTTTTATGTATGAGATGCATGGTTGATATATTTATGAAATGTTTATAGCATGTGATATTAGAAATATAGAAATGCTCTAATTTTATATGAGATGTAAATGAAATAATGATATGATTTTGCATGAGGTGTATATATGAATGTTCAAATAAATGAAGACGTGAGATGCATGATCTACACAATCATGGCATGAGATGTTGAATGTGTATGATCAACTTAGTAATGACATGGGATGCCAGACATGTATGATAAATGAATTTATCATATGAGATGTTAGATTTAAATAACACTAACACATGGGATATGTAATATTTAAAAAAACATGCAAAAAACAATGGCATAAGATGCTTGACCTAAAATCCCTAAATTTAAATATTAAGTATGTAAGCGGGAATTATTTTACAAAATAATTCTTGTGGCCTTCCACTGTCAGTGGATAAAGATTTCATCTAGAATAGGTTGATTGATGCCCATAGGATTAAATCATATATAATTTTGATTGATTTTGTCTTATTCACTTCTTCATATAGGTCTACGTATGGTTAGTGAGAGTGTAAGCTCATAGGATACATCATTCTACATTATATACACTAAGACCAAGATGGTGGGTTTATACTTAACCGAATGGATCATGGTAGTTCATAGGTTTTAAGCATGATTCTTTTAGAAGCCAGAAGAAAATTGAAAATCACAAATTTGGAAAAGGGTTTAAAGAAGCTTTTACTAGAAGTTGATGGATAGTATCTATCCACCTAGTCAAGCCTTACATGATCAAATGCCCACAAGATAAGATTATGTTCGAAAGGATTAGGTTTTGGATGATCACTTGAATCTTATATGAATTTTGATTTTTTGATATATGAGGGAGTCATAGAATTGATAAAAAGGTGAAAATATGGAGGTAATGCCACCTATTTTATGAAATTTATAAGCCTTTTGAAGTAGTTTTGGAATAGAGAACGCCTTTAGGCCTTATTCAAGTCATCTTCTCTTCGGAATAGGGTTGGTTGCCTCTAATAAATCAGCTAATGTCTATCCTTTTTATAGCTTGTTGCGGGAAAAAAAATGGATGTCAAATTCTGATTGCAATATTGTTCATTTAGCAAGTTTCCTTGCTTTATTGTGAAGCTCATTAAATATTTTAAGGGATCTATACTGGAGACTAATCACACTGTACATGAGAAGATGGTACCGAAGCTTTTATTAGGACTAAAAAAGTCTTCTTCATTGGCAAGTAGTTTTTTTTTACTCCAACTCGAATCCTTCTCATGTAACAAAGAGCATTTTCTTTGCCTTCATGATTATGTTGGGTCAACAATGCCCCTAACAATAGTCCAGGGCTACATATAGGATAAGTAGTTTTCTTTTGATTGGGCTTATGAGGATGGGAAGGTTCATGAAATATTGCTTGATTCTGTCAAAAGCATTTTGAAAATCTCAATCCCATTTTCACAACTTTCTTCATAAGTTTAGAAAATTGTTGACATCTTCCAATGAGATTTGATATTAAGCACCATATACAGGAGAGCTTTCTTTGAAGTCTATTTAGTTCCCTGATGTTCAATGGGTAAGGCATGCCAACGATGGCTTTGATCTTTAGAGGATTTATCTCAATACCTCTATGTTGGATTACATGACCCTAAAATTTTTTAGAGGTTATACCAAATGTACATTTAAGAGGATTCATCTTTAGACTATATTTTCTGAAGCTGTTCAAATATTTGTGCATGGTTTTGAAGATGATTGGACCATTATTTTGTCTTAATGAAAAGGTTGTCAATATAGCATTCAACCACATCATAGGGGGAGTCACCAAAGATCATTGTCACTACTCATTTTAAACCAAACAATGGTTTTATAACAAAACACTCCCGTAAATGTATGAAAGACAATGACTTCTTTATCTTTGGGTGCCATCTGGGTTTGATTCTATATGAAATATCTATCCAATAATGAGA
Source organism: Platanus orientalis (assembly GCA_025762735.1). Lineage (NCBI taxonomy): Eukaryota > Viridiplantae > Streptophyta > Magnoliopsida > Proteales > Platanaceae > Platanus > Platanus orientalis. The sequence goes on from JAOXJP010080464.1 coordinate 14,309, forward strand.
GAGTTTCATATCTTTTGGTAGCATCCACAAGATGCTCAGTGATTTGGAGTGGGAAGTCATCCTTTGGACATGTATCATTTAAGTCTTGGTAATCGATATAGATATTGATATGCTTGTCCTTCTTCTTAATTAGAGCAATGTTAGGTATTTAAGAAGGGTATTTGACTTCTTTGATAAATCCTACTCTAATGATCTTTTCAACCTTAGCCCCTATTTGTATTGAAAGTTTTAGTCGAGTCTTCTTTAAGGTTACTTTATTGGTCCTTGATCTTTATCAAGAGCTAACTAATGAACTTTTATTTTTGGATCAAGTCCAAGCATCTCAATGTAATTCCATGCACACACATCTTGATTGTCATTCGAGAACTGAGTATATTCTTGCACTTGTTTTTGTGAAAGATGGGCACTAATGAATGTGGGCCTTGAATCTTCTTTGATGTGTGAAGTTCTTGAAGGAAACCCTGAATACAGAAATTTTTGGGAAATTTGACCCGTTTTTAATGAATCAGAATGGATCCAAACCATATCTACATATGTATTAGGTTTTGAGGGGTATTTATTGTTGTTTCAATTCTTTGGAAAACTTTATTTTTGATTAATTTTCATAAAAATACAGATCATAAACATTATTTCTCCCATGATCACCATATGAAATACTAGGATTTAATCAAGGAAGATTAAGAAGAATACCTC
>JAOXJP010080475.1:0-15001 GCA_025762735.1 Platanus orientalis
ACTAGGGTGTGTTTTTTTTAACCATTATTGACAATTTTTCACGATGTACGTGGATGTAAAAAAAAAAATGTACTTATCGATACACAATTCCATTGCAAGATTAAGCAATTGCGTACTAATAATAGATTCATTTTTTCCCAAAAAATACATCATTTCTTCATCAAAATGGTGTTGTTCACCAACATAGTTGTGTTGCTACTCGACAACAAAACGGTGTTGCTAAGAGCAAGCATCATCACATTCTTGAAATTGGAAGGGATTTATGTTTTCAAGCAAATTTACCAATTGTTTTTGAGGAGAATGCATTTAACGGTTGCTTATCGCATCATATGTATGCCCACACCCATATTATCCAACAAAACTCCTCATGAGCGCCTACTAAACAAACCACCCACATACTCTCACCTACAATCTATGTTATGCAACTACCACAGCCCATTTTTGTGACAAGTTTTCTCTTTGTGCTAAAAATTGCATCTTTGTTGGGTACCTATATGGGCAAAAGGATGATCACTTATTTGACCGTCAAACTTGATCATTTTTCACCAGTCATAATGCCATCTTTCATGAAACCATTTTCTCTTATAAAACCATTCCTCACACCATTTCATCCCCGGCCTCCATCGTGTTACCTTCACCCATTCCTGACATCACTATTTCCCCTTCTTCTTACTCACCTTCTACACCACTTCCTCCAATTGATCCCATAATCAGACCGTCTCTTCCGTTACCCACTACTGTTGTCCTTCCTACAATTCTTTCTGATTCTAGCACAGTCCTTGACATTCCTCATGATCCCAATCTTCCACTTGATGAGCCCAACATAGAGACTGCCTAGTCCCATGATCCACCTCTAGCACACAAGTGACTCGTACCTCTGCCTTCCTGCCAAACAACCTTGCCAATTGGCTATAAGTGGGTCTGCGAAGTTAAATATCATTTTGATGGGTTTGCCAAACACTATAAGGCACGCCTGATCGCCAAAGGGTACAATCAAAAGGAGGGCTTGGATTACCACGAAATTTTGCTCCTATTGCAAAGCTTGTCACAGTGCGTTGCCTTCTTGCCATTGCTTCTGTTCACAACTAGCCTTTTCATCAATTGGACCTACAAAATGCCTTTTTTACATGGAGATTTAGATGAGGAATTCTACACGACTATTCCACCCAAATTTTCCAAATAGGGGGAGCGACGTGTCTGTCAACTTCATAAATCATTGTACAGTCTAAAGCAAGTATCCCATCAATGGTTTCCCAAATTTTCCACCACACTCTATGTTGCCAATTTCATTCAATCAAAGACTGTTTATTCTGTCTTTACTCGATGTGCTTACAATGAATTCACTGTGGTTCTAAGTTTACGTAGATGACACTATCATCACTGGTTAGAATGTTCCTATCATGACCCAACTTTAAAATTTTCTTTGGCATTGCTTTCATATCAAAGATCTCGGCTCTTTAAAGTTTTTTTTGTTTTTTTGGTATTGAAGTGGCTCACTCCAAGTACGGTATTTATTTATCACAACACAAATAATTTTAGAAGACATGGGATTGTTTGGTGCAAAACCTGCCATCTTTCCCCTGGAAAAAACTTTGTGGCTCACCATGTCAAATGGAGAGCTCCTTACTGACCCTTTCCAATGTCTGATTGGTTGGAAGGCTCATTTATCTCACCATAACCAGGCTAGACATCATCTATTCAATTAATGTCCTCAGTCAATTCATGAGCTGCACACGGAAGCCACATCTTGCTGCCCCATGCGTGTCCTTTGATATCTCAAACACTCACTTGGACAAAGTTTGTTATTACTTGCTATTGACCCCTTACAATTTCGCATGTTTTGTGATTCTAAATGGACCAGCAGTCCAAATAGGCAAATACACACCGGTCAACTACGCATTATTGTGCTCTGCTTGGAAAATCTCCAATTTCTTGGAAAACTAAGAAACATACTATTATCTCTCGTACCTCCAATGAAAGCTGAGTACTGTGCGATGCCTTCAGCAACTTACGAGATCACTTGGCTTTGCTATTTGCTATGTGGCTTAGGCATCCATCGTCCCCAGCCAGCATTGCTTTTCTGCGATAATCAAGCAGCGTTACACATTGCTGCCAATCTAGTTTTTCATGAATGAACTAAACACAAAAGTTGATTGTCATTTCATTTCATTCATGAAAAGATTCAAAATGCAACTATCCAAACTGCCTACTTTCCCACCGCTCATTGAGTTGCTGATCTCTTCACAAAACCATTGGGAGACACTCAGTTTCTTGCACTTATTCGCAAGTTGGGTGCAGTTGATATCCACATTCCAACTTGAGGGGGAGTTTTGAGAGATATCCCAAGATTCTCAGGATCCAAATCTTCCATTGATACTATGTTGTATATTTAGTGAATATTTGATGTATATTTCTGTATCTTCTAGTTGGCAAATCCCTTGAGTGATGGAATGACAACCATGAACAAGTCTATAAAAAAACCGATACAGAATGAATAAAGAATCGTCTTCTCCAATTTCACAGTTATCCCCAGTTTAACAAAACGATAAGGGTACATACAAGAATTGCCTCCTCATATCTCAGGCTTATGAACCTTGGTTTCAGACAAAAAATTTCTGCATCTACAGCACAACCAGTATTCAAGTATGTCTAAGCCTCAAAAAAAAACAAAACCAGACAAAGGACAAATACCTAAAGGGTATAGAGTTCATTCAGATATAGAATTGGTGCATGCTCAACTCAAAAGTACGTCAAAAACAGAGGAAAACAGAAAAACAGAAAGAAAAACGAAAAAAAAAAAACTCCTTAATTCTTGTCAGGCCTTCTGGCTTTATATTTTACAGTTCCATGTGAATGTGGGACCAAATTCTAATTGTTACCTCAGTGAAGTAGCTTAATTGGAATTCAATCCTCTAATTATTTGACCTTGAAAAAAATTGAGTTAATGCTTAAATCAACATGAGTAGCAGCAACAAGAGAAAATAAGATAATAATACACCTTAAAAAAGAGAGTGAAAGAAAAAAGAAGAGAGGAAGATGATAGATCTTAATATATAATGACTGTAACAATGATAGAACACAGCTTCTACCACAAAACAAGTCAAGTTTTCCAGTCATCTAGAGTATCCCAACATACAAAAAGAAACGACCCACAACTTGGTAAATTATAAACCTCAACTGCAACTAATAACGTTTGATTCTAAGATCTACAGTCACCTGTGTATCCCTCAAACTGGTCAAACTAATGTTCAGAAAAAAGCTCTACTCCCATAAAACACTCTGGAGCCAGTGCCCTTTGTTGCCTGTAATTTCTGATCATTGCTCGAGTTGGCACTTCCCAAGTCGCCGGATCCATCATCAATGTCCATTGGAAGCTTCATTTTTGCCAAAGACTCAGTAAATTGCTGCATGCTTTTCATGTACATGTCCACTATCTCCTGCTGCACCACTGTTTGCCCTGATTCAATGTTCCCACTGAGACCAGATTGTGCAAAAGTGTTGCTTGGCAATCCACCTGAGGAATCACTCTTGGCCTCTGCAACATCCCCTCTTTTTTCTTTCAAAGGTGAAGCCAATTCCTGGTTTGGAGATTTTGTGGCTCCTGGGGTGTCACAGAAGGATTGAGAACTAGCAGGGACTGAAGCAGGGGAAGACCCATTTGTTGAAACACTGCTTGGTGGAGTATCAGTCTTCTGAACTTCAATGGAATCCAGACTACCCGCCGAGAAAGTATCCACAACATGAACACCTATATCAGAACTAAGGTGGTTATCTGTATCAGAGTTGTCCACACTCTCAGAGCTCTGGGAGTCTAAAGTGGAACATTGGATCCCAAAATACTCTGAAACCATCAGTTGATTTTCATTCACAATCTTAGGATCGGGGAACTCTATCTTATCATAGTCACTTGGAAGAGAATTGGGTATTTCCGAATCCGGCACCGGAGCTGTTGCCGTCGAAGAGCCGCGAGGAGCAGTTATTGCGAAGACTTCCGGTGAAGCTCCACTATAGGAGAGGGACAACTGGACAAAACCCGCCGGAGAATGGAAGAGATCAGTAGAGGAGAGGGAAAATTCTTGTGCCAATTTTCCATTCCCAATGAGAACATCCGATAGAGGCACCAATGCAAAGCCCAGCAACTGGTCTTCAAGATAATTCTTTGCCCTGCTTAGCATCCAAATTTCACATTTCAGGGAGGAATCTATAGTCCGAACGTTTAGTTGAAGGTTCTCATTAAAGACTGGATTCTTCCCTCCGCCATTAACGATCTGGGTAGAGACAGTAGTTTCAGGGTCACTGGTCAGGCAAAGCTTGGCGTAGACGTCTTGCTTATGGTATATGCAGATGTTGTGGATATCCTTGGCCTCGTGTATGTAAACCTCAAGAACACCGATGAAGCTCTCCGAGTTTCCTAACGCAGCTTCCTTTTCATAAACGCCAATTTTCCCGGATAGATTGTCGGCACTCTGAAAGAGAAAGCCAGATATCTGGCTCTCCGGCTCGGTTACGACGGAGGAGTTCTTGAACAGAGACATGTCTGGTCGATGAGAAAAACAGAATGGGATTAGTAGTCAAAGAACCCACAAATGAAAAAAAAAAAAAAAATGGAACTGTCAAATTTCTGATACAATTCTAGAATCAAAGAGTCAAAGCGTAAATTTACAGTTGCTTAAATTTCAAACGCAAATACAGAAAACCAGGATCCTACCCAGAATGAAACAAAAGTTACCAAAACCCAAGAAGCCGTAAACCAAAACTAGAGAGCTTTCTAGTGAATTACCTGATATGAACAGAATCCGATAAAGCTAAACTTTATCTGTAACCACACCACCAGAATCCAAGGAGTGAAACAGGGTAAAGAGAAAGCTAAGCCCAACCTATGAATTTAAATGTTAAATCCTTCCGATTGACCAGAAAAGACCAGACTTGTAAAGGAGAATTAGAATGACAAAAAAAATATGAAATGGGTTCTTTCTCTTTCCCTTCACAAAGGTCAAACAAGTTCTGTAGGATTCGAGTCAGCCAAAATACTTACTAAGATCAAGAATCGAGGTGTTTCAGCGTCATTCTTGCTCTAATTATACTTACGAATATGCAGAAGCGTGCAATCAATTTCTTGCAGCATGTCTGAAACTCAAATCTTTGGATAGAATACTGTAGCTTTTAACAATTTATTAATTTTATCATAATTTATTTTTTATTTAATTATTATAATGGGTTGGTTTGTCTTCTAGCTAAGAAAATTGTCCAAAGATTTAGGGGTAAGTGTCCAGTGCTTTTTTGTCTTCCTTCCGTTTTAGTAACATTTTCATTTGATGGGTTTTGAACCCATGTGATAATCCAAGCCCCTTTAGATTTTACTCCATCATTAATCGATCTAGATTATTTAATCTGGTCTTAGATATAGGCCAAAAAATATATTTTGGCTAGACAGTCTAAGGCATGTCATCAACAGATGCTTCAAGGGTCAAAGATTTATATATATAAAAGAGTCAAAAGATATATCATCTTTCTCTTTTTATCTTCTTTATGGAATGGAGGATATGCCGTTTATAGGTAGTTGCAGATTGAATGGTCTATGAAACCATCTTTCGTTCGTCTTCTTGTTATTTATTTATTTATTTGAATTTTTATAAACTTTGTATACATCAGTTTCTTTTTCTTTTTTTCTTTTTAGACCATTGACGGTGGAGTTTCCAATTTTTCATTACATCCATCTTACATTTATTTGATTTGCTTCTAGTTGATGAACAATCTTAAAAAGATGTAGCTTTTCAAAAGAAATCTTATATTGTTCTTCTTCTAATGAAAGGAGGGACAGGAAGAGACCTATTCTCTTCTTTTCTCGTTAATGATGAAGACAATATCTTGGATTTGGAGCAACAGGACCCTTGGAATGGTATGGGTCCCCCTCCGGATTGTGCACACAAAATCCATGCACAAACCTGTGCACATGGATCAGGGGAGGACACATCAGAGCCGAAAAGTCATAAGTGCACCCCAAAAAAGTGTAAATCATTTTTTGGCACTGATTTGTCCACCCCTGGACCATGCACATGCCTTTGTGTGCACAAAATCCGGGCTCTTTGAACCCATTTAAATTGTCACGACCAACTGTTGTATGGACCACCTAAGAGATTAATTATTTCAAAAATCAGCTTGAACAGATGATCCAATAATATATATTTTTCTTTTATCTTTTTGAATGGTCAATAGAATTGTAATGAAACTTTAAAAACATACATAAATCAGATGGTTTAAAATCATCTGATTAAGCTGATTTTCTATTATGCAATCTTTTAGATGGCTCAATCTAATTATAGTTCTTGATCCTCTTTAGCATTTGACACATGAAGAGTTAATGGGCAGCAAGCCCCCCCACCCCCACATCCCAAACAAATGATAAAAAGGAGAAAAATGCATACTAATGCAGGATAAATCCACCCAAATCCACCTCCCCCTCCAAAAGGAAAATTTTTAGACCTTGGGAGAATGCTACTCTAATAGCAAACCGCCCACTTAGTTAAAGGGAGGAGCATTATCTCCTCTTGGGCCCTCTGTTCTGCTTTCAATTGGTCATCTGTTTGTGCTGTACAAAATAGAATTTTGTTCCACAACCAAAACAGTAGAAAGTAGAAGAAAACATCGTCGTTTGAGAGAGAGAGAGAGAGAGAGGTGGGGAGAGAGAGGTGATTATGGTGGGGTCAATGCTCTTACTTCACATGAATTGAACTGATTTTTAAAGTTTTTTTGGTGGGGTCAGTGGCCCTTACTTCAAATGAATTGAGGTGTCTAAATTCAATGATCTTTAATTATCTTTAGGAAATCGTATACCCATCCAAAGTAGACTTAGGAGACGGCCTCCCCAACTCTCCAACCAACAGTCCTTTATTTTATCTTTTCTCAAAGATGGCACTTTGCCAAAAGAATGGTCCAAGTTGATTGAGATGGCTGTGACCTATCTGTGGAGATCTTCAGATATTTATGCTTTTGTAAAAGATGTTGTTACAGATGACCCTAAAGCGCTCGAGTCCTGAATTGTAGAATCCAAAGCATTGAAGGATTGATGCTGTGTAATATTTGAGCAGGATAAAAGGGTAGGCAAAGCTTCATTGTATGGAGCCAATTGTACATCAGAGATGAAGACTGTTAGATCCTTTCAATGCTATTAAAATCATAATCGCACGTGTGAGTACATGCGGAGATTATCGGGATCGGACGGTAGAGTTCTTGATCAGATGGTCTCTTAGGGGGAGGTCATGCTTTTCCCAGTATATCAGAGACTTCATTATAACGCTCAATCATATTAGAGTTAATGGGGGTTTAGTAGGGCTCTTAGACAATCCATACCAGAGGATCTAATGCTAATCACTTTTGAAGGGTAAAGAAGAAAAGAAGGGCCAATTTGACTAATCCCACCACTACATGTCCTGAGCTTTTCTCTCTATTCTCACAATAAAGGCTTTTGGGGAAAAAAAAAAAAACATGTGACTTTGGGCTCAAATTTTAAAATAAAGTTTGCCCAAAGACTCCAAACCATCACATTATTCCCTACATATATAATGTAGAGTATGTGATTGTCATCTTAGTCCTCTAATTCAATAAAAATAAGATTAGCATTCCCCCTCACTCCCCAGTCTCCACCCTCCCTTTTGTTTCTATATTTTATTGCGTGTTTTTTAAGAAATAGTGATCAAATCTTGACTTGTTTTGAACTCCAAAAATCAGAGATTAAACATAAAATATATTATATGAACCCTGTCTCACCTCTATACTCCCTTTACTTCTAGTAACTATTAACACTATTGGCTAGCGGATCTGCAGGAGAGATAGACGCGGTATCACGTCTCTCATCTCTAAGAGAAGCCTGGATTCAAAGGTTCAATGGCTGCATTTCCGCAAGTGATTGCGATGAAATCTGTCATTCTTGCACTGAGGAACTGTCTATGATGTGACAGCGGCCCCGATTGACCCTACAGAAAAAATTATTAAATCTATTGTGTAGCCGGTACCATTGATTGGGAGTGAAAGAGAAGAGAGAGAGGGAGAGGGGTCAATGCAATCTTAACGGGTGGGGATTAGGTACGGAAAATTTGTTTTTCCTGATGTATTAGGATGATATCAGGGGCTGAGTATCGGTACCTAAAAGTGACTTTCACTTTTTGGGGGGGTACTTATCACTTTTCAGCACTCATGTGTCCACCCCTAATGCCATCCTAATACATCAGGAAAAGCAGATTTTCATATATAATCTTTTCCGAATCTTAAGAGCCAAGAGTTAGAGCATTAGGTAGATTTAAGCTATCTTTCAAAGGCGTGGGTGGATGCACTTTACATTCCGTAAGGCAATCGTGCAACTAATAACTTTTTTTTTTGTTTGTTTTGGTAAAGAAAACTATCATTCCCCGGGACCGGAAGATTACCCCGACAAAAACCAACGGGACAGTGAACAACGTAGCTTGGTCTCTTTAACCCTCTATGGGCATTTTATGAGCATGACCATTGAAGTTTCTGTTTACATGCTGAATACCTATCACAATAAAGATTTTCATTAGAGATTTACATTCCAAAAAAAACATTACGGACGTTCCATGAGCATTTGACAAAATCTTTCGTCACGGTGTTGACTCGGTCTTTGAATATGACAAAATGAGCAAATGGGACGTTTTAAGCTGGGCAGCCAGACGAAGGCCCATCAAGATAGCATCCATTTCAGACTCAAAAAAGGGGTTCCACTTTGTTTTCATGACAGCTGCTTCGCACCACTGGCCTTGCCCATTTATAGTGATTGCTCCAACTGCTAATAAGAGGTGTTCCCACGAGAGGCTGCATCAACTCTGATTTGAATCCCACTCTGTGGCAACTCCTTATGGACTAAAAACCCATTATGGATCCAAAAAACTGAGTGATTTTCCTCACATTGCCGCTACCCCTGGCTCCGCCTCAAGTCCCTGCACAAGAAATTAAACAAAAAGCTAACATTATAAATATTAAATTGCATCTGGTTAAAGACCATATCATTCCTGTTTAACCAACAAATCCAATAGATAATGGTTATATAGGAAATTGTCTGACGCCCTTCCTCCTTCGATCTCCATTTAAAAGAAAACCGGTCACTAAGCCAGACCTTAAAATTTTGCTGATTTAAATTCATGCCTTCCAGCTGAGGGGCTAGATATCACCAAATCAATTTTACTATGGGGCACAACACAAGATAATGTATAACTGATTCCTCTTGTTCTACACATAAAGGACATTTAGGATGAATTCGGTGAATTCTTTTATTCAACCCCTTACATACCGCAAGGGATTCATTTCATGCCCTCCATAGAAAGCATTAGATTTTCCTAGGCACTTCGACCAACCAAATCAACCTCCAACCCTTCTCAACAAATCCACTTGACCCAATTTGAAGCTCATCCACAATGAGGGCATATGCAAACTTAACTGTAAAATGCCATTTTGCAACAAGAGGTCAAACCACTTGGTCCGACTACAGAAGTGAATTTTTAGGATAACTTCTTTTTCACTGTGCTCCAGGTGGCCTTCAATTTCCTCCATTTTTCATGAGTTTGAAATTGGGTCAATTATGTCATGAACCTTTAGGTTTTTTATCTCATCCACAAGTGTAGAGTACAACTTTCTATTAGGCATTTCTGGCAGTCACGGGTCATCCCATAGTTTAATCTCCCTCCCGTCCTTAACCACCCAAAGATATCCTTTCAAAATGATTTTCCTCCCCTTCATAAGGCTATTCCAACCCCATGAGCCAACTCTTGGTTTTTGGAGTCTTAAAAAATCAGTTCTAAGGAAATAAATTGATTTCATTAATCGGGCCCATAAAGAATTTGGCTTAGAAATAAGCCTCTATCCTTGTTTTGCCAACAGGGTCAAGTTAGTTATGTAGAGATCTCGAAAGCCATTCCCCCCAATGCTTTTAGACATCTTAAAGCCTTCCATTGGTTGGTAAGGGCAAGTTTGTTAATAACGTGAAGGGTAGCAAATGTTCTGTCTAAGATTTGGTGTCCAGGATAGTGTCTTGGATATCAGAGGATTGATTACACATGGTATAAAATGGGCGAGAATTTGCAATTTTGTTTAACCTCTGTCTATTTTGTTATACATGTCATCCCTTGGTGTCCAAGACACCATCCTAGACACCAAATCATGGACAACATTTTCTTCCTATTTGCATGGACAAGTTAGGTTTTTTTTTTTTTTTTTTTTAGCGAGGGTAAGCTTAAAGATTTTCTATCCAAGATTTGGTGTCTAGGATAGTGTCTTGGACATCAGGGGATGACACATTGAACAAAATGAGTGGGGATTTGAAATTTCTTCTGACCCCTGCCCATTTTATTCTACGTGTCATCATCCCTTGGTGTCCAAGATACCATCCTAGACACTAAATCCTGGACAATATTTTCTTTTTGAATTTATTTAAATTTCTAGCCCAAAATCAATTCTACTTTAAATTCTTAATTTTTTTTTTACTCAATTTGCACTATGAACCTATCATAGGCTACAGGGCTCCATCATGCACTATAGTGTTACCTATAGTAGAGCGGAAGTAAGGCTGATAGATTCCCTAACCGAATTTTAACTTAAGGTTTCACTTTGATTAATTAGAGTCACTTTACAAAGTAATTAATCAATGAATAGTCTCAACTATACAGAAAAGTAATATAAACAAGTAACCACACATGCACAAGAAATTTATAGTGGTTTGATCCTCTCGGCCTATGTCCACTTTCAAACTGACTCACCCCCTAGCCTCTTTAATTTCTTTATTAATAACACGCAAACTATAACATATAGAAATGAAATAAAAAGTTGAAATTTACCTACAAGTGTCTATGAAAATCCTTCCACTTTGTAGATGTGCTCATAGTGTCTCTAGTAGGAACGCTCTCGTCTAATGACTCCAATGGATGTTGTACTGCACTTGGCTCTGGAAAGTGTGTGAGAATCAGCCTCCAATGACTTTGGTGAAGTGAAATAATAAATTCTTTGTATTGAGCTGCTTCTTTATATGCTAGTTTGACTATAAAAACCACCTTTTTTTTTATAGAGAAACAAGGTATAACTATATGGTTTACTCTCCAAAGCTTTCTACAAGTTTAACTAATGATTTAGGAAGTTCTCACACAACCTTGGTAAGGATTTACTTATAGAAAGATTCTCAAGGTCAAAGGCCAAGACAAGTATAGCTCACATGCTCAATGGCTTACAAAATTGGTTTATTTTTCATAAGGATTTAACTATGAATTCAAGCTTTCAAAATACCAAGCCAATGGAGTTTAATCCCCTATTTATAGAGTGAAAAACACTCTTTTTAGAAGCTCCCAACATCTATTTCCAATAGTAAAAAAACTAGCCATTGGGAGGGAGTTTTTATATATATTTTTTCAATTTCCATGCCTTGGGATCGATCCTAGGTGTTTCCTAGGCAAAAACTAGAGTTTTTTTTTTTTAGGATTGATCTTGAAAGTTTGGGATTGATCTTGGGATCTAGCCTAGGTTTTCGGGATCTATCCTAACCTTGGAATTTGCTCCTCTAACACCCAAAAGTCCTCAATTTTAGTCCATACTTATATTTACTATTTTAAACTTATTTCAGACCAATTTTGGTCCTCCCATGGTCCAATCATTGTGAAACCCTCTCAAGGTTTGGGCAACTCATTTATGGGCCATTTTAGGTCTACCTATGGTCAAGTTTACACTCAAACACCCACTTACCAACTTTTACCTTTTGAGTTTAACTTTGGAATTCATTGTTGACTTCTTGAGGTAATTTTGTACTAGAGCTTAATACATCTAGAGCTCTTCAATGAGGCTTGTGGTCTTCCAGGCTTCTTAACTTGAAGCTTCTTCCTCTTTGACTTAGGCTTACATAACTTATAAATTTACAAATACAATTCTTGTAAGACTAATTATATGACCACAACATACATGTACTTACATAAGTTTTAGAATGAGATTGACAATTCACATTATACCTAATAGATTGGAACTATATATGGGATCCTAAAGACAAAAGGGATGGTCATCCAGTTCTAGCTAATCAACTTACTCTGGGTAGGCACATTCTAAATGAATGTCATCTTATTGATTTGGGATTTTCACTTAGTCCAAAAATTTAAGGAATAATTTCCTATTGGAGGAACAATTGAATAAAGTTGTAACAAATTATCGATGGTGCTTCCAATTTCAATTAGCTACTCTTGAACACCTAGTTATGGCTAGCTTAGACCTTTTGCATATATGTCTTACTTTAGAACCGGTTAAGTCTTGGACTCCTTGTCCATATAGGTTCGAATAGATGTAGACCACTCACCCTCAGTGTTAGTCAATTATTGATCAAAGTTGGAAAATGATAGGAATAACGGTGTAACACCAAATTTCAAGCTGTATATGAGGCAAAATTAGTTGGACAAATTACCTAGCCATTTTAGAGGCTAGTTTATTATTTTTATGAGTGAGGGGGCTAAAACTCCAAGTTTGATGAACTTGTTAATTATAGCCGTTTAACACAACTAACCTCTGATTATATTTAAGTTATGTATCACAAAATAGAGTTGCAATTATGTAAAAGATAAGAAGAAGGGGAAAGTAGAGACGCTCTTTCAAATATATGTATATTGATTACACTTGTTCATTCATCAACAAGTTTACCTCTTTGAAACTTGATTCATCTTCAAGCTCCCTGTGATATCTTCCTTGGGGAGGTTGCAGAAGTGTAATGGACGTACTCCCTCCTCTTTTGGAAGAGAGATAGCTTGCAGAACTTCAAGAAACGAGCGCAGCTTGCCTTGCAATGAACCTTCGCTTTTTCAACTTTCTCTCTCGTTCTTCTTTGTATCTGTTGTGTGTCCTCCTTTCTGCATGCATATTGGTATTTATAGACCACAGAAATGATTTTAGAGAAGAGTCCTCATTTAAGAAGAACTCTATCTCTTCCATATCGTTTCTGTTGGGATGAGATTCTTCAAATCTTATCCCAAAGATTTAGGTGATTCTTCTATGTGAAAATCCACCTTCTTCCATCTTCTGGGTAGTTAAGGGACTCACAAGAGTTGTGGCTATCCAAAATAACCATCCTAGGAAGAGACAAACCCAGATTTCAGTTTCTGGTTTCTACAGTGCGCGAGTGTGAATAGTTCATTCACGCACACTTTTAGGACAAAAGTGAATACTTGAAATCCCTTTATTGTGGGTGAATGGAGATTCAAATTTACATTCGCGCACACTTTTAGGGAGAAAGTGAATACTTGAAATCCCTTTATTGTGAGCGAATGAGGATTCAAATTTACATTCACACACACTTTTAGGGCGTGAGTGAATACTCAGAATTCTCTAACCTCAGGCAAATGAAGATTCAAATTTCCATTCGTGCACGCTTTTGGGTTTCTACACCGTAGTCTTAATCTTATAATTTAATGATGGTGGGAAAACCGTAGCCTTAACCCTATGGTTTAGTGATGGTGGGGAAACCCACACCTCAACCCTATGGTTTGATGGTGGTGGGGAGACCAATTCCTAAGCTCATGTCTTATGTGTAGACGATTGATCTTCGCAGTGCACCAAGAGGAGGACACCTTGTCATGATCTTCTTCAACATCGAACCCTCTATGATATATATCTTCCTTGATATTAAGGTGCGCAGAGGTATAGTTGACTTGCAGCCTATTGTAGCAGAAAGAAAGCTTGCTAGTTTGACAGAGCTTAAAGGAGATGGGTGGGTGTAACCCTTACTTGAACTGGAGAGCAACACTTAAGAATTATACAGAGAGAAACTATATCTCAAAATGATGGGGATAGATGGCTGGAAGAAGATCCTTATTTTTTTGCTCCTTTAGGTATTTATAGCAACAAATTTGAGTTCATGAAAGAGTCCTTGATAAAGAAGAACTCCATCTTGTTCATGACTTCCATGTTGGTGTGGAAGTCTTTTATCTTTATCCAAGACATATTAGGAGTTATCTTTTATGTGATTGCACTCATTCCTAGTCTCCTGGGCATTTAGGGAACCCATGGATGTCGTGGCTGTGCAAAACAACTTTCATTGGTAGAGTTTTTGTTGAGCTCAAACTCCTGGTTTTCCGCAATGCACGAATATGTATCACTAGTGGCAAATGAGACCTTTTTGGTGGCGAATGAGACATTTTTGTCTCAGTTGTGGATACTTTTTGGTGACAAATGAGACACTTTTGGTGGCAAATGAGAAATTTCTGTCTCAGTTGCAGACACTTTTTTGTGGCGAATGAGGCACTTTTGGTGGCGAATGAGACACTTTTGGTGGCGAATAAGAAATTTTTGTCTCAGTTGCGAACACTTTTTGGTGGCGAATAAGACATTTTTTACTCATTTGCACAAAGTTAGTCTCATCATTGCCATCTTTCGCAATTTAAGTAAATTCGTCATTTTCACAAAATTTTCCTATGTCAACAAATGAGCAATGAAACAATAGCATATTGTTTAAGTGTCTTGTTCCAACTCTAACAAGGTGTAATAAAGTAAAGTTTGAGAAAGTTCAACAATGCCTAGCCCATCTTAAGTCTCATGTGTCCTTTTTAAAACAGTTGCCCGTAGGTGATGCTCAAAAGAATCAAATTTTTTCTCTAATGAAATTGATGGATGATATCCTTTAGAAAGAAAAATAAAATTTATGGGCTTGAAATCTAGAATCAATTGGCTTCAATGGGAGATCAAAATACTGAATTCTTTTTCCTATCAACTCTTAGGTGTCATGCTCGAAAAAATTAATGGTAAAATCCAGAGTTGGAAATCTCAGCTTCTTTCTATAGCAAGTAAAAAAGTTCTTTTAAAAGCAGTAATCTCTACCACTCAAAATTATGTTATGTCTTGCTTGTTAATTTCAAAAGTCATCGGTTATAAAATTGATAGATTACAAAGGAATTTCTAGTGGAAATCACCAAGGGTCTAAAAGGAAAATTCACAAGGTCAATTGGAAGGTGATTAAGATAACCAAGAGAGATGGGGG
>JAOXJP010080486.1:0-29028 GCA_025762735.1 Platanus orientalis
ATAGCTGTCTTATAGAATTTTCCTTTTAATTTTAGTGGTATTCGTTTATCACACAACACTCCAGAAGCACCTCTCCATTTCAACCATCCTGCTCTAATTCTATGAGCAATATCATCTACAATATCTCCTTCTTTGTGCATAATCGAACCAACTAATTATCATTTTTTTTTTTTATTGTAGAAATATTAAATGGGGTTCTTGGAGATCTTTGTATTGATTAGGTCTTTACACTCACAAGGTATGATGCAAATGATCAGAAGAGGATGAATTTAGGGGCTGCCAAGTAGATTGTTAATCGGTGATAGTTCTTCATTATGTCCTCTTCTATTTATTTTAATTTTAGGTTGATTTTTGAGGTGCATTAGGATATCTTTGCAATGTGTTCAACTCTTCACAGGCGATCCAAGATGTACCTCTATTGTCATGTGAAGATGCCATTTGCTGCTTGCTCCACTGACTTCCATTCAGCTGAAATATATTAAATGCCCTAAGTTTTTGATATTAGATTATTCATTAATTGACATACTTCCATTCCCTATCGATTAAAACTCTGTCAAAAGAGAACAAAAAATTAAAGATCCCAAAGGGACATATCAACAGGCTTTATAGCCAATTGTAGTGGATCAATGTAGTTAAAACGTCCATTGATGCAGGATTTCCTTGGCGAGGCATTGCTTGAGTGACCACAATCGAGTTTTAATAGAATAATAATGAGAGTTAAGAAATCAAAATAATGATATCGATAAAATAGACATAAATTAAAACATAGAAACAAAAAGAAAAATTACATCTAACAAAGCTCAACAAATTTATTGAAGTAGGAACTTTTGGAGAACATAGATTCATCAGTTTGATGGCCTAGAGCAACAATTATGCCGTTAGGTCATTCATTTTGATGTTTCAGATGTATCATCAGGGTGTGAGGGGGTTGCACATAACACATAAACAAAAAAGAAAATCAATAATGGAAGGAGAGGCAATGGTTGCTTCTGTTTGATGTTTGTTACAGGTTTTGGGGAAAAAATAAAATAAAAAGGGGAAAAAAGAAAAGAAAAAGAAGAAGAAGCAGTTCTGGATTCCACCAAGAATGCATTCTCTGGGGTCGATTCCAGAATCAGAAATGCATTTGGTTCGGAATTTTTTTTTTCTTTGAAAAAAAATTTGAATCTTGATGACGATGAAGTACTAGAATCAGCAAAAAGAAGAAGAAGAATTGGGAGATGAAATTGGATAAACTACTTTTTCTAGCTTCCAAAAAGTGACTCCAAAATGGATTTTGGGAGTGGAATCCGTGGAGAGAATCTGAAGTTACCAAACGGCATTCTTGACAGCATCACTCTTTTGGAGCTAAGAATTCAAGAATCACTCTTTCGGAGTGTTACCAAACGTGGCCTTCTTGTCTGTTTAAGACTGGGAGTTCTAACAAAGTATGGTTGCACAGGTGTACTGAAGTTGCATGGCTCATGAGGAATCCTATGGAAATATGGGGCCATTGTCAATGTAGTATGGAGCGCAGGGGGGCCTCGTCATCTTTGTGGTTAGGCAACAACCCATCGAGCTACAACAAAGGTTTTGATACTACCATCGGCTTTGCACAAAAAAAAAAAAAAAACATCGCCCAACATTTTAATGAACTGGAAATCATGAGCTTGCTTGAGAAATTGATGTAATTAGAGATTACAGGTAATTACACATAACAATAAATATGAATAAACAAGTTTCTTACTCCATGATCTCGTACTTCAAGAACAGATCGGAAATCGAGTAATAATGTAACTCAAAACCTAAAGTAGTGAACCAAATAAAAAACTAATCAGTAATCAGATGTAATGCATGTGATGGGCAAGCGGCCCAGTGCACGAGGCTCCCGCTAATGCGGGGTCTGGGGAGGGCATACGGAGCCTTACCCCCATTTCTGGAGAAGCTGTTTCCGTGACTTGAACCCGCACCACCAAGGACGCTAGCGGTAAGCCTTACCGTTGGGCCAAGCCGCATGTGATATAAACTACTATTCCAACCAAAAATCAGTTAATAAACAATTAATGGAGCCCAATCACAATAGCTAAACAAAGGGGTTTCAGGTAAGGAATAACTATGGGATTGTGGTTTAGGCTATATTGGTTCAAATAAGAGCTCATAATAGGGTTGTAATTAGTCAACAAGTGATTGAGGCTCTAAACGACTTTAAAACAGTGGGTAAAAGTAGGGGCTTGAGAATGGTTCGACAAGCATGATACGGAGATATATAGAGGTTCTCAGACTGGTAACAGGAGGGTATAAGGCTGGACAACAAGTGTGAGGAGTGCAAGTATATATGCAGACTGGGGAATACCTGTAATAGTGCTGGCAGAAAGCACTAAAGTGCCATACCACAATTGTGGATATCTTCTGGAATCAGTATACAGCAAGGCTTCAGAATTACTAAATCTGCATCAATCACCCTTGCAATATTCAAAGAGCAGCAACATTGTCGTAGGTGTAAAATGACATTTACTCAAATAACAACTAACAGTTCAGAAGTGGTGATGCAACATGCATGTAGGTTTGTGGGTGTGTGCCATAGGACATTAAACATAGAATAATGTGAGTTGTGTAGCACAATAACCAAGATTCCTACTAGCACCAAAATATGCAAGCCTAAGTGGTTTTCCAATTATATTAGATGTGCAATATTGAAAGTTAGGGTATACAAAATAAAAAACTAATTGAATCCTAATTAATATGCCTAGGATTACCAACTAAATTAGAGAGCAAATAAAAAACATGCTTGCTATCCAAAATTCTGGGTGTGCAAAATAAAAGTTTAGAATGAGAAAAGAGTGCAAATACATGTAATATGATAAGAACATGCTAGGTTCTTATTCCAAAGTGATTTAGAACCCTAATGAAACTTTTCCATAAAGTTGGAAGGTTCTGAGGGACTGTTCAAATAGAAAATCCAGCAAGCATGTGTTTTAGGAATTTCATCAAACATGTAATGAGCAGTCAATTCCAAGTATGTCAAATAAAGGGGATTAGTGGGTGGAACTATAGGGGTTTGTAAGGGCTAACAGAAGATGGAGTTAGGGATTAATTAGCCCTACAAAACGTGGGCTGTAGGTCATAAAATACCCAGGGAAATAGCCACAAGAGTCCATAGAACTATGCCAACATAATCACCAAAAATTACTCAAATAAGGAAGTAAAAAGAGGGCTAAAATTTAAGAGAACACCTGATTCGTGCAGGGACTGAAATCCTTGATGTGTCCTAGCAAATCCCTTCCCATAAACCATCCAAAATCAAAGGAAACAAATCCTTTTGATGAAACACAAAACTGCCCAGATTTTTAGTGTGTGCTGCCTATACCTAAGAGATCCTTTTGGGATTCTCTAAGGACTGAAATTTCCAGCAGTCCACCACTTCAATATAGATTGTCCAGGTGTTGTACAGCTCTTGGAAATTTCAAACAGCTCCCAAAACCATTCTCTAGCAGCTGGTGATCAATTTCATGATGAGAACAAAAATCAGCAACTTGTTGAAAAATTGCTAAAGTGATAAAATAAAGTAGAACAAAGAAGGGGATAACCTTTTAACCCAAACCAGAGAGAGGGAGAAACACAATTTCAAATTCAAAATCTATTTCATAAGTAGGAATAGGCGTGTCGGTCTCTTTATAGAGAATCCCACGCCTAGGTCATTACAAATAAAGGTCCTTTGAACTAAAATAACGTCACTCATTAAAGAAACCCCCAAAAATACCCCTAAAACAATGAGTTGACATAAATATCCCTCATTAGACAATTTCGGACCAAAATACCCTCAAACATATACCCCTTACAAAAAGACATAAAAATAAAGTGTAACAAATAAATAACTCACTACTAACTAATGAAAATAAATTCTAAACATAAAAGAAAAGTCTCTTGGGCTTGTAACATGTGGGCCCCCTACTCGAACCAAAGCAATGGTTCAGCTCTCATGCGATGCTTCTGATAGGTCTGAAAAGTACCCCTAGACCTTATTTCTTCATCAACTCTCCCCTCATAGGAAAGAATCATCTCTAACGATAAACGACTGCGGTGCTGTTCAAGAATGTTGGAGTCGATCTCCTGTAGCTTGCTCTCTGTCAGCCAGGTGTTGTCGATTTTTGGTCGGTGTTTCCACTTGACGAGGTATCTTTGGTAACCTCCCCGTCGAGTAGAAATGATTTGATCCTCCAAAATAGTCTCAATCTCCTCCCTGTGAGTAGTAGTAACTAGTGGAAATGAGGGCATAGGCTGAGTAAGCTAAGGAGGCTGAGGGGTTAAAGTCTGGGTATCTGCAAAAGACTAAATATCGGGTGTGGAATGACCATGATAGATAACTAAATCCTCCACATTAAACATAGAGCTAATCCCTAAATCAGTCGAAATATCCAAAACATAAGCATTAGATCTAATTTTGTTCAGGACTTTGTAAGGTCCTGAACTCCTCGCATGAAAATTTTGCACGATCTTTGTCGGGTACACTCAGGGCTGAATTTAACCATCATTAAACCCCCAACCTAGAACTTGCGATGCAATTGGTGCAAATCAGCCGACTGTTTATAGTGCTCATTGCTCATGACAATTCAATACCTAATCTCCTAGTGTAGTGAATGAATATGAGATGCAAATGCAGATACAGACTCAGATGGATGATGAGATGCAGACGTAGGAATGAGGTCTATAGGAGCCTTGGATCTATAACCTATAACAATCTCAAATGGACTCATGCCAGTTATCCTATTGATCGAACTACTATATGCAAACTCTGCTGTGGACAAAATACTATCCCATGACTTGAGGTTCTCACCAACCAAATATCTCAGTAAAGTCCCTAGGTTTCTATTTACCACCTTAATTTGTCCATCTGTTTAAGGATGATAAGCATAAGATAACTGTAGCTTGATACCCATCATCTTCCATAATGTCTTCCAGAAATAATTGACAAACCTGACATTGCGGTCAGACACTATGGACTTGGGTATCTAATGTAAATGGATTACCTCATCAAAGAATAGACGAGCAACCTTGGAGGCCTCCAAAGTCTTGGCACATGGTATGAAGTGGACCATTTTGGAAAAACGATCCATTATCACCATGACGGAATCGTGCTGCCTTGGGAAACGAGGAAGGCCTAACACGAAATCTATACTCACATCCTGCCACAGAGTGTGAGGTACTGGCAAATGTGAATATAAGCCTGAACTCTGCTTCCTTTGCTTTGCTAGCTGACAAGTACAGTATTGTTCTATAATTTTTACTACATCCTGTTTCAAACTGGGTTAGTAAAAACAGTCCTCAATTAGAGCAATGATCTTATTTCGACCAAAGTGGCCAGCTACGCTACTTGTATGCATCTCCCAAATCAGAAAGTCCCTCACTAAAGTGCGGGGAAGGCATAAGTGTGTACCTCTAAAGAGATACCCGTAATGAATCACAAACTCTCTGCTCCTTGTTGGTTGATCGCCTTCTAAGGAGTGGAAGATGGAGCCAAAATCCAGACAAGGCTCATAATCCTCTTTGAGTCTCTCAAATCTGGTCACCTGAATGCTCATGGTATGTAGGATATAGATCTTTTTACTTAATGCATCTGCTACCTCAT
The DNA here is from genome assembly GCA_025762735.1 of Platanus orientalis. Taxonomy (NCBI): domain Eukaryota; kingdom Viridiplantae; phylum Streptophyta; class Magnoliopsida; order Proteales; family Platanaceae; genus Platanus; species Platanus orientalis. The sequence goes on from JAOXJP010080486.1 coordinate 5,606, forward strand.
TTTCTGAACCGGCTTTGTGTTTCAATACAAATGTGTATTCTTGAAGATACTCCACTCACTTGGCATGCCGTGAGTTAAATTTTTTCTGAGAGCCTAGATATTTCAAAGCCTCATGATTAGAGAATAAGGTGAATTATTGCAGCAACAGGTAATGTTGCCAATACCTAAGGGACTGGATCACCTCATAGTACTCTTTGTCATAGGTGGAATATTTTTGTCTGGCCTCATTTAATTTATCATTAAAGTAGACCACAAGGTGTCCTTTTCTGAGGACTCCACCTCTCCACCTATTCCAACACCAGATGCATCGCATGCAACTTCGAAGACTTTGGAAAAGTTAGGGAGTCGCATGACAGAAGCTTCAGTCATCCTCGACTTGATCTTTTTAAAGGCCTTGACCGCTGCTAGGGTCCACTTGAATTCACCTTTATGGATGCAGTCCGTAATAGGTGCCATGGTATAATTAAAACCCTAGATAAACTGCCTGTAGAAAGTGGCCAAACTTTGAAAACTCTAAACCTCATGAATATTAATTGGTTCAGGCCATTCTACAATTGCTTTGATCTTTTCAGGATCAACGATCATTCTCTCACTAGATACGACATCCTAAGATGACCTGTGGTGTCATGAATGCACACTTCTTAAGATTTGTATAAAGACTCTCTTTACAGAGTATGTCACATGTACTCTACAAATGACTCAGGTGGGTCTTCCTACTAGGGCTGTATATAATAAGAATGCCATCAAAATATACAACTAGAACTTCCTTGTGTAGGGCCTTAATACCTATGTCATAACTCTCATTAAAGTACTAGGAACATTGGATAGTCCAAAGGGCATGATAAGCCACTCATAAAGTCCATCATTCATCTTGAAGGCAGTTTTTCACTCATCCCCTGACTTGACACGAATTTGGTGATAACCAATTTGTAAATCTATCTTGGAAAAGATAGTAACCCCAACCATCATGTCCAATATGTCAACAAGCCTAGGGATGAAAAATCTATACCGTACCGTTATCTTGTTGATGACTCTGCTATTAACACACATCCTCCAAGAATCATCATTCTTTGGAGTGAGAAGTGCAGGTACGACATATGGAATCATATTCTCCCTGCTGAAACCCTTTCTTAGCAATTCATCCACTTACGTTTCAACTCGGCATGCTCTGTAGGGTTCATCTTGTAGTGAGGTAGATTGGAGAGAGTTGCTCTAGAAACCAGATCAATGACGTGTTGAATATCATGTATCGGTGGTAACTTATTTGGCAAATACTCAAGAAACATCTCTCCAAACTCTGATGAGAGACTCTACCTCAGTTGGGAGGTCAGAAATGGGGTCAGGGGTCACTGATTTAACAACTAATGCAAACATTAGTGCATCCCTCTGAACCTCCTGCTCGAACTCCTTAGGGCTAAGAATGTTCAAAGTCTTTGTTTGTGGACCCTTCACATCATTCCCTTTATTCACCGGACTTTTGCCTCCAAACTGGGCTTTTGGTAAAAGTGGAGTGAGCTTAATCTTCTTTCCCTTGATGTCGAATATACACGTGTTGGTTCTGCCATACAACGTAGTGTTCAAGTCAAAGAGCCAAGATCGGCCTAGGATCATGTGCCCTACATCCATAGGCACAACGTCACACTATATTTTGTCCTTATACTGACCAAATTTAATAGGAACATGACATCTATGGATGACTAGAATGGAAGAACGATCTACCCACGACACTTAGTAAGGCTGAGGGTAGGGAATGGTGGTAAGCCCAAACCGCTTTACATTCTCAGTAGAAACCACATTAGTGTAGCTTCCACTGTCAATGATGATTCTACAACTTTTCAATCCACACTTGACAAATGTACAAAAGATGGTGGTCCTCTGCCAATCCTCTTCTGGAACAGACTAGGTGAGAGTACATCTCACCACCTAGATGTGTTTGTGGAGAGAGATAGCTAAAATAAGAAGATCTTATGACAGCTAGACAATTATCTTCCCCCTCTCCATCATCATCACTCAGGGCCTGAATAGGATCAATAGTCTCATCTATACTAGTCTCATCATCATCTACCTGCTGATTCCCATGAACCTCTTCCTTGGTAATGTCCTCTAAAACTAGAGCAAGCTTTTTGTGCGAAAGACAAACCTTGGGCTGATGGCTTACTCCACCACACTTGTAACATCTATCAGAATTACCTGAAGATCGACCTCTGATATCTTCTTTTTCTTGATTAAGTACTGAGTTAGTCCTAGAAGGGTCAAGTCATACTCTAGGTGGCTGCCCTCCTGATGTGGGTCTCATATCGGGGCATCTAGGATCTTGGGGTCGCAAAGCCGAAGGCCTCATATACCTCTTCATGTCCTGTGCTATCTTGTAGATCTGCTTTAGAGTGGTGATGTAGTAGGGAATAAGTTCCTTTTGAATCTCAGGTCAGAGCCCCATCTTAAAATGAGTGATGGTCTTATCAGGATTCTCACAGACTCCACATCTCAACCTATTATCATCAAACCTTGTGATGTAGTCTGCAACACTAGATGATCTTTGGCGGATTGCGTTATATTGCTTGAGAAGTCTAGTGTGATAATGACATGGAACATACTTCTCTTTGAGCTTTTCATGCATATCTGCCCAACTAGTGATGAGTCTTCATGTCTTCAATAGAGTTGCTACTCAACTGATTCACAGTAAAGCTGAGTTGACCCAACTAGTTTCATCTTAGCGAATTTCACTTACCTGTGAGGGGAGATATCGTACTAATCAAAGTACTGGTCCATCCCTCGAATCCAGTCTAAGAATTGGTGTTGGACAACATCATCTAAAAGCTCTTTGATTGGGTTTTCAGCTATCACATGGGAATCATTCATCTTTTGAGTCTTGGATTTTCTCCTGGGATGATTCCATCTTTATTCCTACTTAGCATCTTTTTCTTCTTATGTTTGTTTCTTACTTCTTAGCATGGCTCATGCTAGTGTCTTTGTTTCCTCTCTTTTGGTGTTAATATATTACCTTATTTCTAAAAAAAAAAGTGCTTGGGGTCTAAACGTCCATCAAAGGTAGACACGCCAACCCTCATTGCCTTTAGGGCTGTTTCATTGAGATCTCTAGGGTCTCTACGATCTCTCATCCCTTGATGTCTCCTGAAACCCTTGAGATCTATATCATCATCCTCAAACTCTGGGATTCCATCTCTATGTGGGCCCCTCATCTTTGGGTCCTCAGGAATCAGGATAGATTGGAGACTTACCTCTTGGTGGGGTTCTCTTGGGCTCATGCTTAGGCTCAGGACTTGGAGTTCTTCCATCATGACTCTTTATAGATCTTTGACCCAAGTGATGGTCTAGAGTGGACCTATAAGAACTCCTCTCCTCTCCTGAGAATCTCTCATAGTACAGGGAGCCAGCTTTCTACGGACTTCATATATTTGCTCATGAATGTTCTTGTTGTTAGCTTCCAAAGCTAGAACTAACCCGTCCATCTTTTTCGCTAGGTCCTTAAAGGCTGGGTCTTGAATAAGTTGGGAGCTAGTTCCTTCTCTTGGGGACATCTTGATATAATAATCAAGTCCGAACCTAGTGAACATACACTAAAGGACACAAGATAGTCCAACTTTAAGCTCCCTAAGAGAATGCCCAAACTGTAAGTGCTAGAAAAATGCCAAAAACTCTAATGAGAATGGAATAAGATGTAATGCAATGTAATAAAATGCAATAAACTAACATACCATGCAAAACTATACCTAAAGTGCAACCTAAGGGTGACTAATACCCTAAACTTGGTTATGATACCAAATTTGATGCAACATGCATATAGGTTTATGAGTGTGTGTCATAGGAGATTAAATATAGAATAATGTGAGTGATGTAGCACAATAACCAAGATTCTTACTAGCACCAAAATATGCAAGTCTAAGTGGTTTTTCAATTATTTTAGGCGTGCAATATTGAAAGTTAGGGTATACAAAATAAAGTATTAATTGAATCCTAATTAACATGGCTAGGATTGTCAACTAAATTAAAGGGGCGGCCCAGTATGTCAAATAAAGTTGGAAGGTTCCGAGGGACTGTTCAAATTGAAAATCCAGCAAACATGTGTTTTAGGAATTTCATCAAACATGTAATGTGCATTCAATTCCAAGTATGTCAAATAAAGGGGATTAGTGGGTGGAACTATGGGATTTTGTAAGGGCTAACAAAAGATGGAGTTAGGGATTAATTAGCCTTACAAAACGTGGGCTGTAGGTCATAAAATACCCAGGGAAATAGCCACAAGAGTCCATAGAACTATGCCAACATAATCACCAAAAATTACTCAAATAAGGAAGTAAAAAGAGGGCTAAAATTTAAGAGAACACCTGATTCGTGCAGGGACTGAAATCCTTGATGTGTCCTAGCAAATCCCTTCCCATAAACCATCCAAAATCAAAGGAAACAAATCCTTTTGATGAAACACAAAACTGCCCAGATTTTTAGTGTGTGCTGCCTATACCTAAGAGATCCTTTTGAGATTCTCTAAGGACTGAAATTTCCAGCAGTCCACCACTTCAATATAGATCGTCCAGGTGTTGTACAGCTCTTGGAAATTTCAAACAGCTCCCAAAATCATTCTCTAGCAGCTGGGGATCGATTTCATGAAGAGAACAAAAATCAGCAACTTGCTGAAAAACTGCTAAAGTGATAAAATAAAGTAGAACAAGGAAGAGGATAACCTTTTAACTTAAAGGGAAGGGGCTGGTTTCTACCACCACTGTTTAACTTGGAGTTTCCAAGTCCCTTTCCAGGGTTTTCAAACTCTAGCCAAACCAGAGAGAGGGAGAAACACAATTTCAAATTCAAAATCTATTTCATAAGGAGGAATAGGCGTGTGGGTCTCTTTATAGAGACTCCCACGCCTAGGTCATTACAAGTAAGGGTCCTTTGAACCAAAATAATGTCACTCATAAAAGAAACCCCCAAAAATACCCCTAAAACAATGAGTAGACTTAAATATCTCTCATTGGACAATTTCAGACCAAAATACCCTCAAACATGTATCCCTTACAAAGAGACATAAAAATAAAGTGTAACAAATAAATAACTCACTACTAACTAATGAAAATAAATTCTAAACAGAAAAGAAAAGTCTCCCGGGGTTGGAACAACATGTGGGCCCCTTACTCGAACCAAAGCAACGGTCCAGCTCTCATGCGACGCCTCTAATAGGTCTAAAAAGTACTTTGGACCTGATGTCGTCATTAAGTGGTCTATTCAACACTACACTGGAGTGATACTGGGGCAACAATCAGTCATGTAGATCTTCTTCCAAGTAATAAAACATGCACACCCAAGAGGTCAATTAATTGGCAGCAACAAGGTGTGATAAGGGGTCTTCCAATTAATTTCCAAGCCAAGGAATCTATTCCCATATAGTCATGGGTGAAAAGAAGATGGATTTTGGGTTTCAGGTATAGCAAACAGTAAGGGTGCTGTGTTTGTGTCAATCGCAGGTATGGGGTAGTGTGGACTTAGGTTTTCTAATAGGAATAAAAGGGGCATAGCAGGTTAGGGATGAATGGAGGGTTAGGCTTTAATGTAATAGGTTTTCTCTGGGCTAATTCAATGGAGACAACCTGATAGAGGGTGCCACAGGGTATGGTGAAATATGTGGTGTTATCTTTTATGGGTTCAAGCAAAGGAATATTGGGAATAGCTGGCCGAGTGCTAGGGAAAGGGAAAATTAGGGTTTTATAATAAGGGAATTAGGGTTGATGAAGGAATTGACAAGGGACATGGGTCTTAAAATTTGAAAGAGGGGGGGGGGTGTCCAATCATGTGGAGCAGCAACAACAAAAATTCTTCATAAAATTCATTAAGAAAATTAATGGGGTGGGTCTCTTTATGTATTCCATGAATCCCTAGGGTTTGCCCTTTACATCCACTTCAAAATTCAAAGAAAAAAAAAGAAAGAAAGAAAAGCAAAATAAAACATTAAGGCCAAATCGTGGGCCTCTCTAGAGTGGTCAACCAACCATTAAATTGGTTTCTACTACATGTTGTCAACTTTGCCCAAAAACAAACTCTGAAATTCCAATCAACTCCTAACACTAATAACTAATAAATAAAACAGTAAATACTCTCCTAAAAGACTCTAAAAAACAACTGTGAACTCCACTTGAAGTGTCAAAGATGTCTTGCCATGGTCTTCTTGTGTGGACCTCACCAAGCTATGTGTGGGCCCCACATGGCCTCACATAAAGTGACATAAATCACATGCTCCCAATCATCTCTATCCGGAACACATGACCTCTCCAAGAATCATATTCAATCGAACAGGTCAAGGGACCCTACCTCCTACGTTGATAATATCTGGGACTGCTACGTGGCATGATGTCCCAATCAGGAAATAGCCACAATAAAAGAAGGCAAGTTTAGAGGTGAGGGAAATTAGAAGATTCACCCAAATCAACAAACTAGAGGTTGAGTCAAGGATGATCCTACTAAGAAATGTTTAATTGGATGCTTCGTTGGTGCACACAAGAGTGCGTAGTCCTTAATCTCAATTAGGAAAATAATATGGAATATCTCAAGTGAATAAAAAATAAAAAAATTCCCAACAGATCATCCTCTTCATCTTCTCCACAGAGTTAGGCTACCAAAATTCTTAGAGACAAGAAGAAAGAGTGAGGATCATCTTATTTGATTTTGGACTAGGGACACCCGAGGGTGGGATGCGCCGGTTATATCCAATAAGAAAGAAGACAGTGGATTAGATTTTATGGAATCTTGTCTCATCTGTGGGGCATCCCTACCTTATGAGTGATAGGTGATGAATGCGGCGGAGGTTCGTTAGAGTATGGAAGTGCTGAGATGCTTCCTTGGAATGGGCCAGGATCCTAGTCAAACACCCAAGAATCATTCTGCAAGATGTTCTCATATCAAATGGTGAGATGGTGTTGCGGATGGTGATATAGCAAGAGGAGTTGCCAGTCATATCTCACACGGAGAAGCTGGATGCTATGCAAGAGGAAGGTTGGGAACAAGTTCTGTTGTTCCGACATAGGAGTTGAAAACCTATGTTAGTCGGAGATATTTCATACATATTGCAACTGAACCCCTAAAGATTATAGCATTGATGCCCTTCCTTATAGATATTTCATACATATGCCTTTTCCACTATACAATAATCCTTAATGACCTTGAGGGTAATTATTAATCATTGTCTAATCTCATTAGCCATTAGTAAATGAATTTTAGGAATATATTGAATCAACTAGATATTTGAAACACATTATTTAAAAAATATTTAAATATTTTTTTTCATATTTATCATTATGATTTTTTAAAAAATAATTTGATAAACTCTATCAAATATCATTGGTATTAGCATTTCACGTTCAATCAAATCGTGTTTATCCCAGACTAAATATATCTACTAGTTTAGGACAGTGGATTCCTTATTGGGCATTTGTACCTCCTCTAGTATCATGTAGGTTATCCAAATTACCTATGATATTTCCATTGTTATGACATCATCGGTTGGTAGCTCAAAACAACTTGATGAAGCATGTATGTAGAATAATGAGTATGTGCACAGGAGATAAGAATACAATTATATAATTACTAAAGTAATGAAGAAAAATAAACTAGATTCCTACTTGCACAAGTCAAATCCAAACTCAGGCAGTTCATTAGTTGTATTCATCATGCAATAAAGAAATTAGCGCTTACAAAATAATGAACAAATAAAAACCTAAATAATTTGTTTAATTATTGAGCCAAATTAGGGAATGAAAAATTTAGGGCTTTGCCTAGAAAAATATTATAATTGAAAATGGTATCAAAAGTACCCAAGTAAAGTGATAAGGAAGGAAAACAATCCAACAAAATTAGGGATTAGCTTGAAAGGTTTTAAGATAGGTTTATAATATGTTTAGGCCTAGAAAATATGGCTAAAGGTGGTAGATCTAGGATGGACAATTAACACCACAATGTCAAAGCCATATGCTACAAAGTCCACAATTCACTACTTTAAGGAATTTGAAAAAGAACAAATAAGAGGCAATGGAGACCTGAGTTTCTTGCAATAATCCTTCTTAAAGTCTTCTGGAGTGTAACCCTTCACATCACAAGCATAAGGAGCTCCAGAATAGATGATTTGAAGAAACCTAGAGTCAGCTAGGCTGCTGGGGATGTGCCGCCTGCTTGGAATAGATCCAAGTGGGATTTTAATTGCTTGATATATTTTTTTGGCAGGTGGGCCCTACAGTGAGGATCACCCAGGGGCCTAGCAGCATCCAAAATTCCCAAACCACCCAAAACTAGGTCCAGTTGTAATTGGTGCTCGAACTCCCAAAAGGACTCAAATCTGGTTTCACACCTGGGGCTTAGTAGAGCTGATGGTACTTCCTCAAAATTGGATTTTAGAACATCCCTCCACTTTTAACTGGATCGCCCTTGTATGGGAAATCTTATGGAAGTCTCCAATTCAACCAAAAGCTAGTTCCTATGGTTCTGTACGCAATCTTCCAAAATCTATTCTACCAGCTATATCATGCCTGGTGTAAGATAATTCCTCATTTAGTTTTAAATTGAAGAAGTTTTAAAGTGGTGTGCTGGTTGTTATTGGCAAGGTTCAAAATGTCGGTGTTTGTGGAAATATCGGTCAGGCCAAAATAAGACATATATTGGAAATGTCAGAAATCTCGAAAAAAAATATTGTAAAAATTATGGAAACTTTAAAAGCATATTTTAATCTAATTACATATGCACAAAGAAACAAATAGATTCATTAGGAATGATAGCTTATTTTAGAACACTTGTATTTTAATATTATTTAAAAATACACATGCATATATAATGGTTGACAAAAATATTATAATCTAACCATAAAAGCATGAGGGAACAAGTAGATTCTCTTCCTTTTCTTCTTTCTTATCTTCAACTTTTTCATCTCCTCCTTTTACTTTCTTTGAAATTTATCGTTTTTCATATAATTTTTTATCATTACAACACAATGTCGATATTAAGTAATAATACATTGTTAAAGGGCAATATTCGCTCAAACACACGGACATCGTACATCATGTTGGCCAAAAAATGAATTTTTATAATGTACTTAATGTTTCGTGTCGGGATAGGAATATGTCGTGTTGGTCCTGGTAGACATGGACATATATCGGAAGATATTTAAGATATTTTGAGATATTTGATACCATGGTTATTGGATCGTCTAGAGGTGTAGGATACCTGGAGAACTTCACTTATCAAGAGCTAGTGCTATGTGAAGTTGGTGGGAGATCTCCTACAATCTGTCCAACAGGTGACTTCACGCCTGTTGCTCAAAATCAGCCCATTAATCCCTTCAAAACTTCGAGGCTCAACTGTGGGTGCTACTATGGGTGTCGCCCCACCCTTAGGAACCCCAGTGGGTTGCTATCTTGCTCTAAAAATTGACGTTGGATGTTTGGTGATGAACCTCCTTTAACCCAAGAAGGGGGAGTGGCCTCCAACACCAGCGTTAAATTAGGTCGGGGCCTAGTCCCATTCAAGGGTTTTGGGTCTCAATCCTGCAGGTAAGAGGGAGAAGAAGAAGGAATATCACTTTAAAACTCAAATTCATAATCACATAAACTTGAAATCTGGTCGTGGGCTCTATAAAAAGAGTTCCATGGTTAGGTTTACAAATGAAAGTCCCTGTGTGGACTGAAATAGCCCTATGCTCCATACTCAAACGACAAAAATATTGACAACCTTAAATAAAAGACATATAACTCCTAAAAATTAAATAAAGACTAAACCACCTTAAAAAATTTGTGTTCCCCCATTACAAAAGACATAAATAAGTAATAAATAAATAGAAACAACTAAACTAAAGTATAAAACTCCTAGCATAGGTCAAAATTCCTCTCTCGGCCATGATGTCCTCATCACAACCAACGTTATAACTTAGAGAAATACAAATCCCTCAAGTATAAGGACAAGTTTGTAGATATGAACAACACTTATAATGTAACCCTTTAGTGCATATGTATAATGGATCCATATGTAGTAGGCCTAGAGTCTCACTTAACTAATTGAAATTACATGACTTCATTATATGGTAGTTGTGGGCATTGCCGCCCGCATCTTGGCACCTGACTTCTTGTCTCGTGGTTGTTGTTTGTGGCTTGGCCTTAATTTCCTAGCCCCGTGTAGTTTAGGGTTTGGTCTAACACTGCCTGAGGACATGCTGGATCTGATGCAGACATTGGAGGCTAAGTGGGACCCACATTAGAAGACTATGGTGGCACACTTTTGTTTTATAGAAAGAGGAGTTATGTTGCTGATTTTAGTCATTTTTATAGTAGTTTTATTGTCATAATCGATAGTTTGTGAAGTATTAGAGGTCAGGATATGGAAGGAATTTCAATTTTTGTTTTTGGGCAAATTGACAGCATCTATTAAATCATAATAAAAGGGATGGTCAACTAGTCTAAGAGGGCCACACGTTTTGGCTGGTTTTAGCTTCTATTTCTTTTAGAAAGTGTCTATTAAAAGTCTTTAAGAGAGGGTCCTAGCTTTTATTTCAAAACGTTGCCTTTTCTTTTGAAATTTTGTCTTTAAAAGGAGGGATTCCCATTGTAATCGACTTGATGAATATGAATAAAATTTTTCTGGGTTTTATTGCTCTCCACGAGTGGGTCTTTTCTCTTCTTCAAGTCTTATGCCTTGGCTTGAAATCCTTGTAGGGATTACTTGGATCGTGGGTAGGTGATTAGTTATTGCTCACAAGGTATCTTCTCTCTTTCTTTCTTTCTTTCTTCTTCTCCTCCTTTCTTCCCTCTTGATTACTTGCTATTTTTCTGCCACTCCACCATTAAAGAACCTGGAAACCCTTCCATAATCCCTTTTCTTTATGTGTTCTTGAACCCACCACCTGTAAGCTCTTTTGCCAACCATCCCCTTGGTGTTTTCTGTTAAAAGACCCAAGAAAACCAATCCATTAATTCTGCCACACCTACAGTTTTGTTTTCCCCTTGAGTTCTCAGATTTAAACCCATTCCCTACCCTATTTGATGCAGTATAATAGTCCAAGAAGATAGGGTTGATTTCTGCAGAAAAGTTTATGGGTTAATTGATGCTGTCGGGTAGGCTAAAATTAAGGAAAGGTGGGCTTTTATAGGGTAGAAACAGTGGATGAACAAGGGGTTAACAGACTGGTTTGGGGGGGAAAAGAGGGTCACTCGTGGGATCTTAAGGGGTTGTTTTTAAAGAAACAGAATGTGACGAGAAAAAGGAAATCAGAAAAGAAAAATTGAAGGAATAATGAATAAGCAAGAGAGAGATAAGATAGGAAGGTAGAAGAAGAAGAGAGATAAGAGAAGGAAGACGCTCACCTAATGTGGGGGGTTAGACCGTTAGAGGGAGAAAACCTTTGGGATACCTCACCCATTTCACATGATCACATATTCTTTTCATAATAATTCTCTCTCTCTTTTATTAAGTGTCGATAGGCCTATAAATAGGCATTACAAGAGTTTGAAATAAAAAATAAAATCCTACCTTATTTAAACTTCTAAAAGTTCTATTTTGATAAACCTCTTAAGTAAATCAAATCTCTAAAAGATAGATTCCAAAAAAAAGACCCCAAAACATGTAGTCTAAGTGTGTTTGTCGACTATCCTTATGGAACCCACAAAATATTCTAAAAATCTTAGACTTACCACTAAAAGAGGGACTAACAACTTGTTATTGTGCCCCCTCCCCCCAAAAAAAATCTCCCAAAAATCTTCAAGATTTTGGAAACTTTAGGAGCTGTCGTCCGGCTCTTTTGTGGGTCCACTTTGACTTGTCAAAGTGCAACAAACACCCCTTTAATATTGCTGTACGACCAGCTCATATTGGGCCCCACCTTGACCATTCAAATTCCTAAAAAAAAATACTCCAACATGGACTGTATGGCCAAGGCTGTGGGTGATGCAGTGCGACACATGATAACATGTGATTTCAGGGTGGTTATTTTTCAGAGAAGAATCAAGGCAGAAAAGCAATTATAAATAGGGTTAATATGATTTTTATTTTATTTAGGAAGATTTTTTTTGTTTAGTTTTTGGGTTTTATTAGGAACTTTTTTATTTGTTGGGTATTGGTTTTTAGTAAGAGAGAATTTTTAGAAGATTAAGATTTTATTTGGGTTCAAAAGGAGTAATTCGCACAAATTTGAAAGGTTTTGTGCAGTGTTTAGTCCGGAAGGCATAACTTTTCGCACAAATGTCCGATTGATGCGATTCTTGTGGCGTTGGAAAGAAAACTTCAAGGGCTATAATCTCTATTTCATGAAGAATTTCTAAATTCGACCGTTTTCAAAGAGAAAATCATGCTCCAAGATGATGCACGTGATTGGAATCTTTCCATGCGAATTTTTGGACGAATTTCTTAGAGTTGCTTAGGGTTTTTCTATTTTTTTGGTCTTTGGCTTATAAATAAGCACAATGTAATGGAGTAATATGATTATCATTAAATTATTGAACTAAGTTTTCAGTTATTGAGATTTATTCTCTGTTTAATTCTTGGTATTTTCGTTTAGGGAAAATCAAGAAGTCCCTGTTCTTGGTATTTTCAGTTTTGAAAATCAACAGGTTCGTGGAAGGTTGTTCTCAATCTGTTGGTGAGATTCATCCCCTAAGCTTGCACTGCATCAGTGGGGCTCAAATTTTGGCTGATTTACCAGTCCAAAATTAGCCAAAAAACAGGCTGGCCGTGTACACCATAATAACCTAGACTTTGGCAATCTTTGCCTTATTACTAAGACCCCCCTAAACTTTAAAGATAAAGAATTACAGAAGAATCCCTAAAACAGAAAATTAAATCTAACTACTAGACACTCCATGGTATTCTGGCTTCTTCTTTCTTGCATAATATGCTCCCGCATCACTATTTCTCCCTTGTGGCAGCTGTGGTTGAGAGTTCTCATATAGGAACTTGAAGGAAATGGCAAGTTTCTTGGATTTGATAGTGGCAGCAGCATCTAATTTGATTCTATAGCTTGTGTAGCTAGCGGAGTGACTGAATTCTGCTGAGAAGATTCATCAGTGCTGATTTTGGTGTTCAGTACAATTCTAAAATCTTGAAACCTGATCTGAAGCCTTTTATTGGCCACTGTTCTGAGAGTTAAACTGTCTGGATTTCTTCTTCTACATCAGGTCAATTGTGGACTGCTTTGATCCTCTGAGTAAGCTTTAATCAGAATTTGTTTTGGATTTGATTATAAGGATAATTCCTTGATTGATTACCTAAGTCATACCCTGTTTCTGTCCAGGATTTATCTCCTTAAACCTGACCCTTTTACACTGTCTCAAGTCCTTTATCCCTGATCTGAACTAGTCCCTGTTTGAACCTTGTTTCCCAACCGATCAGTCTTCAAATAGACTTAAACCTCTCTACTGTTTTAGTTCCACCGCTCTGCCCATACAGTTTGCTCATCCCCATCACTACTTTAAACCCTCTACTGTTTGGTCCCACAATCATGCCCATAGAACCTTGACATACCTCCTGTTGACCTACTTCAGGCCCACTGATACCTTGCTGGCCAGATTCTGTTGGGTCCTAGAACAGTATCTATTTTAGCCCTAAACACCCCTAAATAATCTGCTGTTTTAGTCTCCTTGTTCTGCCCCAAATTAATCCCATGAGTCTTTGTTTATCCACTGTTTTAGTCCTAAATCTCCAATCAAGACCTTGCTGTTTTACTCACATCTGAAACTAGAAAACCTTACTCGAGAGCCTTGGTACACCATCGTGTTTTCAGCCTTGTTTGTTTTAGAGCTTTGATTGGTATACTCTATTGTGTGCTGCATCAGGATAGGCCTTTGAGGTTGCATCAAACTTGGGGTGCTGATTGTAGCCCTATAAGTAATGTGCCTAGCATTATATGGCTGTAAAATTTTAGGACTACAAGAACTGGATTATCAGATCTTCCTAGACATTCCAGTGTGTTTGATTTCCTACTATGTTACATGAGGGCCACCTATTTCATACTGAGATCAAATGATTACCCATTTAAAGAGATACATGCATGTGATGATGGGATAAACTGGTTTTATAATTTAATGAACAAATAAATATATCCATTTTTTAATGTGAATGGCTTTGTCAAGACATTTAAATTCCAATAGTCAATCCTAAGGGAGGGATGATGCATTTGAGTGACATAGTGGAGGGGAGGGCTGAGGGAGCAGTGAGGCTGGTCATTTCCCTTGCTTCGCACACTTCACTCCCTTTATGATCAGTGGTTACATACTGGGGTGACATGGTCAATTATTGACCATGCACAAGGCTAAATGGAGTTCAAATCAAAGCTTCTCAAATGCGTCACTTGAGATTAGGATTGGTGTAATTGGTGGTGGTCCAACAAGGTTAGTGAGTTGCACAGTTGTTGTCTAAAAAAAGAAAAAACCTAGCAGTTCAAGCGTCAAGGGTTCGGATGATCAGATAAGTTGGGTTCTAATCAAGATCCAAGGAAGGTTGTATTGTTTAGACCTAGAATACAAAGACCCAGAACAGTACAGTGTCTAGATAAATGATATGAGGCTTCTGATGTCTCTTCAGCTTCTCCATTGTGGCCTACTAGAATCATTATTGCCAATACTTCTGGTGGCACAACAATTCGATGGCAGAGAGCTGTGATTACTGTAGGAAAAGGAAAAAAAAAAGATTGCAGATTCATTGTTTGAGTCAATGGAGGATGAAAATTATAGTTCTGGGCTGGGTGAGTTTGGAAATCATTGGGAAATTAGGATGCTTGGCTTCTCCATTTTAGCTCAAGGGGAGGCCGATATATGGGGTTTGCAGGAGAAGGGGCTAGGAGGGGGGCATTTGATGGTAACGAAGTAGACGATGGTACCTTGCTGGGGCAGGAGTTTGGTAGTGAAAAATAATTTGGTTAAGGATATTGAGTAATAACTAAGATGGCAATGATGGATGGTTGATTCTTAAGATTCTGTGAAAAAAGGGTTATGTTGTTGGCTTTGGAAGATTTCTAGATTGTCTTGTATATGCTCCCTTTGGAGGTCATTACCTTTAAGAGAGAGTGTCTCAGGACCAACCTCAACAGATTTTAGTAATAGCCTTTCAGCTCCAAACAATGGAAGAGAGGTGGGAGGTTGGGCCTTAGGAACCTTCTTGAAGGTGTTTATGGAGGAAGTGGAACCTTTCCTCCAACCAAGGTTCCTAGTTTCGGTTTCGGTCCCCTTGGAATCATAAACGTTTTGTGGAAACCATTGAAACCTTACAGAAACCATGTAAAAATTATAGAAATCATGGTAATATTATGGAATTGGTAGAGCATTAGATGAAACTTCAAGAAATGATAGAATAAGCACCAATATGTTCCAGACGAACATGGTGCTTTGCTGGGGTAAGGCCGTAAGGGTTTGGTAGTGAAATAATTTGGTTAAAGGGATTGAGTGAGAACTAAGATGGCAATGATGGATGGTCAATTCTTAAGACTGTGTGAAGAAAGGGATATGTTGTTGGCTTTGGAAGATTTCTAGATTGTCTTGTATATGCTCCCTTTGGAGGTCATTAATTTCAAGAGAGTGTCTCAGGACCAACCTCAACAGATTTTAGTAATAGCCTTTTAGCTTCAAACCATGGAAGAGGGGCAGGAGGTTGGGCCTTAGTGACCTCCTAGAAGGTGTTTATAGAGGAAGCGGAACCTTTGCTCCAACCAAAGTTCCTAGTTTCAGTTTCGGTCCCCTAGGAGCCATAAACGTTTTGTGGAAACCATGTAAACCTTATGGAAACCATGTAAAAATTATGGAAGTCGCAGTAATATTATGGAATCGGTGGAAACATCAGACAAAACTTCAGGAAATGATAAAATAAGCACCAATACACTCTGAAGATTAATTATATAAGCAAAACAACCATATATGGTAGTTGTTGGAAAATGATACTTTCATGACATATGCTATTGCGGATGTCTGGAACACTAAGGGTTAGAAATCGATAAAAACCACTACATAATAAAACTGTACGTCCACATAAAGTTTGGAAATTACGAAGAAAAATCCATAACACATAATAGTAATGTTATAAATGATATATAAAAATGGTTACATATGCCTATACATAGGAAATAATAAATAAAACATCCACACTACATAAATTTGTTATTCTAAACCACAAATTTATAACTTTGAATAATGTCATACGTAGCCAGTAAAGTCTTGTCCGTCTTGTACAATGATACAAATACAATAGGAATCACAACAATAGATGATTTCTTTATCCTTAGCATTCTCCACGGAGTTCAGGTTCCAAGTAAACGACGATAGGGCTTCAACATACTATCTGCTAGTGTTTAGAGATGGCTTGAAGATTTTCTCTCATTTTGTAACTAACTTTCATAGGAAAAGCCATGCAACTGACCACTTCATGGTCCACACGGACATGGGTTAGATGTTTCTTTTATTGGGTTACCACACTGCCTTACATTTTCATCCCACAATAGTTACACTTCATCCCGATTGGATAACCCTCCCAAGAGGTTGTCCATATTACCACCTGATGTCATTACATTCGTCTGGTATTCTTGGAGACGTCCTAATCCTAAAACAATAAAGTTTCATAAGAATATATTACTATATTAACTCCTAATTTATCAAAATAAAAAGTAATTTTTAATGATTTCAAAAATACTTTGAATTTTACATAATTTGGAAAGTAGGAAATAATTATCTAAGTCTATATGTTTTGAGTGAAATATTTAACATGTTATAGCCCATGGCCTGCTCTACACTTAAGTTAGATTGAATTTTTTTCTCTAAATAATGATTTTTTTTTTATGAGAAATTTTTTTTATTGCAAAAGAGAAGAAGAGGACCAAGAGAGGGGGGGGGGGAATGAGCGATCCCCAAACACAAAAACAGCAAGAAAAAGCGAAAAGACATAAGTAGGGGCAGGACCCCTAAAAAAAGGCAAGGCCAAAACTCACAACCTCACCTCAAAAGGACCCAACAATGTTGGCCCAATCTCTAATAAGGGCCCCATTCGGAATACCCTCATAACCTTTACAACACCTCGCCTAAAAAATAATAAGCTCTTTGGCTTTTCGATGCACATGATAAGACGGTTCAAGGTACAATAAAACCCGATTATTCCTTTCCCACCAAATAGACCAACACACAGCAGCAGGGACCAACCTCCAAATCTTTCTCCCAATGGGAGTGAAAGCTGGGATCCTCCAGCCCTGGAGTATGCCAAATAGGGTCGAAGGAGCTATAAAGGCAACGCCAAAGTCTCTCGCTAAAGTCTCTTGCTATATAATTTTATTAAACATATAAAAGATTAAAAAAATATAGTAAAATGTGAGAAAAAAAATAGAGAAACATACTTTTTTTTGTTTTCTTATTTTCTCTCTCATGTACTATACTTTAAAATTCTTAGCATATACAATATTTTTTATTTGTTGAATAATAAAAATATGTTTCTTCACTAGAAAATAGCAAGTTATAGCATTATGTTGATTAGGCCTACATGTATCATATATAAAACATTCAGAGATCAAATTATGCACATTTGGTTATATTTTTACTAATTTTTGATTGAAAATAATATAAATATTTTATTTATCAAAATTCCAACTCTATGAAAGTGTATATTGAGCAGAATCATGCAACATATAAAAAAAATTATTCTTGAAGAGTTATAGTTTGAGACTTATGAAAGTTCTCCACTAAATTTGGGGTTTTGGATTAGATTCTTCAATCTAGAGCCAAATCTCTGTTTTTGATCCAAATGGAGTTCTTGATTTTATGTCTAGTAGCTCAAAATTAAGCTATTTACTTTTAAAAAAAATAAATCGAAATGGATGGTTTTTTAGTCTATGCAATATTGTTGACATGGTGTTTTCATTAGGGCTGTCAATCGGGCCGGGCTGGGTCGGGCAAGGGTCAACCCAAGCCCCGCCCGTAGTATAAACCATCCGCCCAAGCCCAACCTAAGCCCGAATTCAGCCCGGGCTCCTCTGCTTGAGCCCGACCCATTGTAATTATTCAGGCTTTGGGCCAAGTTCGGGCAACCCGAAATTAAGAACATAGTTTCTTATTTTTTGATTGTGTTTGGGCTGAATTCGGGTGAGCCTGAAATAAATTGTTTTTAATTGAATTCGGTACAAGTTCGGACCAGTCCAAGGGTGAAAAAAATTAGGTTAGAGAATGAAGTTATCACCGTTGGATTAAATCTAATCCAACGGTAGATATAATGGAAGTTTCAAGTTGGGCTTTGGGTCGAGCTATGTGCGGGTTTCATGTTTTATTTACTTTGAGTCGGGCAGGGCCAGGCATCGGGCTGAAATAACTTGGGCCCGAGCCCAGCCCAAAAAATAGTTCGGGCCTAACAGTTGAGCCCGAGCCTAGCCCAGCCCGAAACTCAACCTGCCCAGCCCGCCCAATTTTTGGGCCCGTCAAGTCGGGCTTCAGGCCAACCCAACCTAACCCAATTGACAGCCCTAGTTTTCATCGATACCATCTAATTTTATACTTATGAATGTATCGTTTGGTCATATTTACCGAAATGATACAAAACAATATTGAAACTATACCGAAACCTTATAAATTTTAAATTGCATAGGTGTTTCATTCGGTAAACCTTGATACTGATATGTTTGTACAGTTGTATGATATGTATCGTATTTGAAATATGGATCCAACTTCCAGCCCTGGTATCCTATGATTGGTTGTTGGAGGTTAGCAAGCTTTTTGGCATCTTCTTTGAAGGCTACATGGAAAAATCCTTTTAGTTGTTTAAGGCCATTGAGGATAGAAGGAAGGTAAGTCTTGAAAGGGCTGAGCCAAGACAGAGGGAGCTTCGGAATATTATCTGTTCCATAAACTATGAAGGGAAGGGCGGTGGGAGTGAGGAGAGAACTATCAAGTGTCCGTGATGAAGTTGAATATTTTGACTCGGAAGTTGGAGGACTGTGGAGAAGAATTATTGTGTGTAGGATCTTTGTTGGAGGTGAAAGGTGGACCTCCTAGCCGGCCATAGCTTCGGAATTGTGCAGCCAGACTTTTTGGTTGCATTCACAGGCCAGCGAAGTAGAGGGTGAGGCATTTTTTGTTGGCATGGAATCATGAGGTGATTGAATAGAATCAGTTGCACGAAAATTGAAGACTCATTTGACTGGGTGTTTATGGGCTGTTTGGGCCAATAGACATTAGTCTAGGGTGAATATGTGGGAGGAATTGAACAGTATTGCCAGAGGTTGGTCTTTGCCTTAGTGCATGGGCCTTGACTTTATTGTGATCCCTTATCCCTCATAAGAGAAAATGGGGTGCAGTTGTCCTCTAATATGAGAAAGTTCTTGGATTTTTACAATAGTCACAGTCTAATTGATCTTCCACTTCAAAGAGCGGCTTTAACATTGTCAAGCAACCAAGATCACCCCACTCTGAGTAGAGTCTAGATTGGTTTCTTGTGTCTGGATGGTGGGAGAATTACTTTAGCTAGGCAGTGTAGATGACACTTCCTAAACCATTAAACCGTTGTCAGACTATTGCTTATTGTTTTAAGGAAAGAAGACTATTCTTGGGGACAAATTCCACTCAGATTTGAAACAATGTGGATGGATATTGGTAATTGTCATGACCTCGTTTAGAATTGATGGAGCTCCTTTAATTTTATAGGACACCTGGGTTCATGTTTTGCTGGAAACTCAAAGCTCTAAAAGAAGCCCTTATCAAGTGGAACAGGGAGATGTTCAAAAGGGTAGAAGATTGGAAGAGCGGGTGGCTAACCAAAATTGAAGAGTAGGATAAAAAATAAGAGCAATCCTTCATATCTGAGGAGGAGAAGCTATCTAGAACAGAGGCAAAGGTGGAGTACTAGAAATTAGCTAAGATGGAGGAAATTTGCTGGAAACAGAAATCAAGGTTCAAGGGTAGCTTGGCCAAAGGAGGGAGATTGGAACATTAGGTTCTTTCATTGGATGGCCAATGTGAGAGGCTAGGTTAACACCATTAGGAAACTCAAGTTAGGGAACAGACTCATTCATGATAGGGCTAGCATTAGTCAACATATTGTGGAGTTTTATTCGTCTTTGTACTTGGAGACAATATAGTTCAAGCCTTCGATGAATGAATTAGAGTTTGAGTCGATATTTGAGGATAATTGGGATATGCTGGAGAGAGTTTATGGAGGAAGAGGTGGTTTCTGCTCTAAAGAACATCAAAGAAGATAACATATCCCAAGAAAAAAAAAAGGAAAAATAGAGTGCTAGGTTTTCCTATGATCTTTTATGAAAGATTTTGGAATATAATCAACAAATATGTGATTCTATTTTTGGGAGATTCTCATTGGTGCTCGGCTTGGAATAAGAGCTCCAATGCAACTTTCATCTTTCTCATCTTGAAGAAGCAAGGGATGGTAGAGCATTGAATGACTTCCACCAAATACATTTAGTGGGAAGCATGTACATAGTGCTAACACAGAATTGAACTGAGGTTATATTAGGTGATTGCAAGTACCATTTCCCCTTCCCAATGTGATTTTGTGGAAGATGGGCCTTTCTTGGTTGGTTCATTGATAGCTATTGAATGCATTGACTTGAGAAGAAGTGAGATTGCTGGTGTTGTATGTCAAGTTGACATGGAGAAAGCTTATTACCATGTCGATTGGAATTTCTTAGGTTATCTTTTGTGGTGATTGGGTTTTGGTCAAAAAGTGACGTGCATGGATTAGGGTGGGTGTCTCTACAACCTCTTCCATTCTAGTTAAAGGTTCCTAGTGGGTTTTTCCTGGAGCAGCAGACAGAGGCCTAAGGCATGGAAATTCTCTCTCTTCTCCTCAGCATATTAGTTATTGAAGCTGTGAGCAAGTTGGTGACCAAGGAAGCAAAGAAGGAATGCTTGATCAGGATGGCAGGGATTGTCTCAATTGATTCACTCTTTCTTCTGTAAGGGCAAGGAGTAGATATATTGTTACTCTTTGAAGTAGTTTCGGGCCTAATGGTTCATTTCAAAAAGTAAAATTTTCATGGTGTGTGAAGCAAGGAATTTGGGTCGTCAGTAGGAATTTTTGGTTGTTGATGCTGCGAAGTAGGGTTGTTGGCCAAGGTTACCAAGATTTACCTTCGGCAATATGGAGAAAACAGGAGCTATATGGCACTGCAATCCAGCATCTTGATTCTTCTTTCTGTATGATTTCAATCCAGCCGAGGGTAATGTTATGATGGCAGAAAGTGGAGATTGATGTAGATAGAGAGAGGAAGAAAGTAGAAGAGGGAAGAAGAATAAAAGAAGTGAGATAGAGAAGGGTAGAACCAAGGGAGCCTCACAGTTGCACCAAGGAAGAGGAGGGATATGTGGGACACAACCCAAGGGAAAAACCCAATTTCAATTTCAATATCTCATCTCTACTTTATTCCAATTAATTGGGCCATTAAATAGGCTTTTGCATGCTTCAAATATAGAAATACCCAAGTTAGAAACTCCTAAATTTCTAGGACACTTACTTGTCTCCTAAGACATGCTAAAACAAGAGACTTCTAAAATTCAAATTTCCTAAAATCTAAGACTACTAAAACCCACTCAAGGAAGGGTTGTCAACCAGCTGGAAGTAGAACCCACATGTTGACTTTGGAGGACCCACTAGAGGATAAAAATCCTAGCTGTCGACCACCACTAAACCACCCATAAACCTCATGGATTTTCAGCCTAATTACAAAACTACCCCTATAATATAAAAGCCCAATAACTCCCATGGCTCAAGAGACTTTATAACAGGAAGAATGCCCAATAATTCCATCTTTCCGCCCTTCCAAGAAAAGTTTTTTTTCAATTCTTTCAACTGCTGGATTCCATAACACTTTGGATCAGTAATTGGCACCAAGCAGTAAGCACAAATATGTGGACGGCAAAACAATAATCCCACACTCCAAAACCTCGGCCAGCTCTTCAATGTTACCCACATCCCCCACTAGCATCAATTTGCTCTTGGACAAATTAATCTTCAACCCTAACAAAGCTTCAAACAATAAAAGAATACCCCCAAGGTTCCAAAAATTTTCAGCTTCCGTCTCGATGAAAAGCAAAGAGTCATCCACAAACTAGATGAGCGAAATGGAAAGGCCATCATCCCCTATTTGAAACCCTTCAATCAGCCCACACACTTCCCGCTTTGAAAATCAAACCACACAAAGCCTCTGTCACTAGAATAAACAAACTAGGGAGGGGCAGCATGTCCCTTTGTCTCAAACCTCAGCTACCCCGGAAAAAAAAAATCCTAAGGAGAACCATTAATTAGCACCAAGAAATAGGGGAAGATAGGAACACCTTAATCCAGTTCCTCCATTCCACCCCAAACCCCATCTTTTCCAAAACAAAGTCCAGAAAATCCAAACTCACATGATTATAGGCTTTCTCCATATCGAGCTTATAAATCACCCCTACCTCACCTTCCTTGAGTCTTGCTTCAATGCATTCATTTGCAATTATGGACCAGTCTAAGATTTGTCTTCCACGAACAAATGCGCCTTGGGATTGCAAAATGAGGTTTGCCAACACACCATGTAATCTCCTAGCCAACATCTTAGTTAATAATTTAAACATGCTTCCACCTAAATTGATAGGCCTGAATTCGAATTCGCACAATTGAGTCACTTCCTCCTTTTTGGTAATCAACATTATGAACGAAGCACTTAGATGTGCTGCCAACTGATCTTCTCATGGAACTTGGTGAATAAGTCCATAACCTCTTTCCTCAACAAATCCTAAAAGACCACAAAGAATTTTATGGGGAATCCGTCAAGACCCCGTGCTTTATCAACCTTCAGGCTACGAAGGGCCTCGAGAACTTCCTCTTCTTCTAAGGGTTTCTCCAAATGGATCCTATTTTCATCCGAGAAGAACCGAAACTCTAACCCATCAATCCTAGGTCTCTGAGGAAGGGATTCAGAATATAGCTACATAAAGTATCAAATTGCTTCATGAGCGATACTCTCCTCATCTTCAGCCCAAACATAGTCCACCTTAAGCTTGTTAATCCCGTTATTCCAATTCCAAATGTTGGCAACATTGTGGAAAAACTTGTTGTTCTGGTTACCCTCTTTTAGCAATGACACCCTAGACTTCTGTTACCAACTGATTTCTTCCAACTTGAGCAACTTAAAATACTTGGAGATAGCCTCCCCTCCGATAACCCTTTCCACCTCAGCCAACTGCCTCTCGTGTTCTAACATATCAAGCTCCTGGATTTTTGCCAAGTACTTGTTCTTACAAATTTCAATCCTACCAAAATCCTCCATGTCTTTGGCATGCGATCTTGGATAGTGATCAAAGCTTAGATTGTGTCCTAGATGCAAAATTGATCTATTTAGTATGCAATCTAAGATACGATCTTCTTATCGAGATCATCTTTTAACCTTATTTTGGATCGAGCTGAAAAGCCCAATCCCAAACACACGATCATGAACC
>JAOXJP010080497.1:0-15000 GCA_025762735.1 Platanus orientalis
TTATTCTCTGATTAATTCTTGGTATTTTCCTTGAGGAAAATCAACAAGTACCTGGTCCTGGTATTTTCAATTTTGAAAATCAACAGGTTCGTGGAAGGTTGGTCTCAATCTGTTGGTGAGATTCATCTCCTACATTGGGACTGCATCATAAACCCTCTCCTAATGAGGTTATCAAGAGTCGGAATGTGATCCCACCAAAGTCACTCACCCTGAAACTACCAATCGTTAAGCTCTGTTTTACCCATAGTCAGCCCCTATTTTGAACCATCTTTAGCCTATCAACTCATAATCTGATTCACAGGCTTTCTCCCATCAAAAGCAGTACTTCATCTAATCTGATTTCTATCCCTAGTTATTATCTTTAAAAGCCTTGTTCAGAGCTACAGAATCCTATTTATAAAACCAGTGTTTTACCCTGTTGAAGCCCTCTATACTCTGCTGTAAAACCAGTTTTGGGAACTCCCTAGCATGCTGTTGCTGAACCAAGTATTCCTACATCAGACCGGGATATACCCCTCCCTATGCACTGTGTTCCTTTCTGCTAACTCCATACCAGTAGCCTTTTAACTTAAAAACTGTTGATCTTTTATGTGTTCTTACTCGGCAATCCAGTCAATATAACCTCTGGAACTCTGTTATTCAGTCCCTGTTTTACTCCAAATATACCTAACCTATGCTTCTTTTGTGTGTCCTTGTGAGGCCTTAAAAACAGAATCTGTTTTATCCTAGTGCAACCCTAAATCTGATCCAATCTGTTAACCATTGTTTCCGGAATTCCTAGATTTCACAAATTCCCATACATACCCTGTTGTTTTAGCCCAAACAGAACCTGGTGCAGTACACCAGTGAAGTCCTAGTCTACTTTGGGCTCAGACACCCTCAAGTAATCACCTCCCTTGGTGTGTGCTGCATCCAAGGTTCAAAATGTTGGTGTCGGTGGAAATGTCGGTCAGACCAAAATAAGACATATATATGAAATGTTGGAAATATCGAAAAGAAATATTGTAAAAATTGTGGAAACTTAGGAAGCATCTTTTAATCTAACTACATATGCACAAGATAACAAATAGGTTTGTTAGGAATAACTTATTTTAGTACACTTGTAGTGTAATATTCTTTAAAAGTACACATGCACACATAATGGTTGATAGGCATATTATAATCTAACCGTATAAACATTAGGGAACAAGTAGATTCTCTTCCTTATCTTCTTTCTAATCTTCTCCTTCTTCCTCTCCCTCCTTTTACTTTTTTTGGATCTTATCATTTTTCATATAATTTTTTATCATAACAACACAATGTCAACATTAGGCAATAATATAGTGCGAAATGGGAATATTCGTTCAACATGTTGACATCGTACATCATGTCGACCGAAAAATGAATTTTTATAATATACTTAATGTTTCATGTTGGTATAGGAATATGTTGTGTTGGTCCTCATAGACATGGACATATGTCAGAAGAAATATAAGACATTTCGAGACATTTGATACCATGGCTGCATCGAGAACTCAAAGAACCAAAAAGTAAAGATTCTCATCACACCCCTCTGCACTGTCCCTTTTGCTTTTTGTTTTTTGGCAATAACTCTCAAAACATAACATATTGCGTGATCTTGGGCTCGTTGGGTAGGCAAGTTTATATACATTTAGGCCACAAGTGAAGTGTCAGATGTTAGATTTTACTCAATTTTCTGTCAAATTGAGATCCAGTTAACTGACCCACTTATTTGAGTAAAGCTGTTTTGTGTCCCACATCAGGCTTACTTGGTGGCAACACCAAACATTTTTAGGAACCAAAGCTTATACTTTGGTTGACATTCTGTATGGAAATCATGAGGTTTGATCCCAGCTTATGCCCCAACCTACTCAAATAAGCAAAATATAGACGAGATATGAATAGAGCAAAGAACAACCCTGGGAATATTCATTCAAACAAATTTGAAGAACCTTCTCATACTGAACTTAACAATGCTTATCCTTTGTAACAATCATAGCTGCAGAAGCTCTTCCACTTATGTTTATTACTCACTTTGAAGCAGCTAGCTATATGGCACCTTTATAATCTCTACAAGTGCATCTTTCAGCAGGAAACATTGTATCCGTGCCTCCATTTTGTGATAACTTAGTTGTAAATTTTATGATCTTTTTCTGATATATTTGTACTACCTACTTGTAATGGCTGTTGAATTCTTCATCAGTTTGAGTTTTATGCCTCAAGTGCCTTTTAGGCCACACTTAAAAAAGTTTGAAGTGGCCATCTTGTGCATTTGAATTTGCTGCATTATGCCATGGAAATAAGTCTTGCTGCAGAGCTTGCCTGCTAGATCTTATTGTGATTATAGCTTTGGGCACTTAGCTTACTAGCCATAATGCCCACCTTGTTGGAAGTCTTAACTTTCTCTCACAATCTCTCCAGTCTATAAATCGTCTCATTGATTTGGACCATCCATCTGGTGAATGAGAAAAGTCCAAAAGTTAACCAATTGTTTAGGGCAAGTTTTTTTTCCTAAGTGGGCTCCAATTGTGATTGGTGTAAATGGCATATTGATCTCCCAGGATGGGCCATCACTTGCACAGTCCAAATCCATGCTGTCTGTTTGGCTGCATTAATAGTGTGAGTTTCGTAGAGTGCACTGTAATACTAGTTCTGACCATCTCTGGCATATCCATATTTGGAGTTGTGTTTGGGATCTTAGTATAATTAGTCCTAGATTGGAGTACACCAGAGTAACTAGAACTGAAAATTTTTGGTCACTTTTCTTTTGTGATTAATAGAAAGATCTGTTTATATCAATGAATTGCCAGACACTGATGAAACAGTACTACAACCACTAACAATGCTGATTCTACTTGTAATTGAGCTCGAAGTTGTGCATTTAGGAACTTGATTATAGATTGCTTCATTTTTGGGTGCTGTGGCTTTGCAGGATTATGGTTATGCTCAATTCCAGGCAGCAGCCGGTTCAGTCATGGATCCTGTTCGGTTCCAACAGGTATCCAGTGTTTACTCACTGACCTGCAGAAGCTCTATTTGAGATCATGTTTTCAACTCCTTTCATCTGCAACTTTTGCAGGGGCTTCAAGCTGCTCAGGATTGGATGTGGAAGAGCAAGCCTGCAGGTTTGTCAACTCTTCCTCTTGACTTTTTTCTTTTCTTCATTTGCCCAAAATCTACACAAGTAGGGAAGGTTGCAAAGATGCGGTTTAGGATTTTTAATCCTCAAATATTGAGAATGTTGATGTGGGAACTTGATTATTGTTCATGCTGTCAAGATGATAGTTTGATTGAGACTGCCTGATGAGATCCGTATACACATTGGCAACATCTTATCCCAAATATTTTTCCCTTGATGGGTTTGGAAGACCCACCTCTATTTCATGTGTCATATACTCTTGCTGTGGTTTCGAAACAGCTGTTGATTTGGCCGGCATAGGAGCTTAGCAAACAGTTGGCATTATTGATGATTTTAAGCATCTAATTCAGATTTTTACGTGTGATATTGGTTTCAATTTTCTAAAATGGTCCAAAAGAAATGTGATGTACTGGATGGTTATGGTCATCAAATTGGGGCAAGTTCTATGTAGGATATTCATCAGTTGGAAGCTCACAGGTTATTGCAACCCCGCTTCATGTGAGAGGAGAGTGGATCATATAGTAAAAAATGCAATAAGAATTTTTTTTTGCTTTCATCTTTAGAAATACTTAATACCTTATTTGTTTCCCTTCAGTGCTTATTGTGTTGAAAATATTTTGCTTGTCCAGGAACTTGAAGTGGAACGGTTAGATCTGAAAGCTGCATACCAGCGGAGAAGTACCCCCAAAGTGCCGAGGGAGCAGTCCCAAAACAGATTATTCCATTATTAAATGGTTGAAGGGATATTTGACAGAGTATTATATTTTTGTCAAGTATATCTCCCTCATCTTTGTGAGGTTTTACCATCTCACAATTCATACTTTTGCCCCCTGGAAAAAAAGCAACATAACCTCTTTCAATAACCCCAAAAAAAAAAAAAACCTAGTGTCATCAATGCCGGAGGTTTATTGGAGTACAACTAAAACTGAATTTTGGCGTCGGCTGTATTTGTGGAATGTCATCACACCTGGATAATTCTCTCAAAACATATTGACTTCATGTTGTGCAGTGCCCATGGAGGGCATCTACAATCTGGTTGGCATGGTTTCTCATGTGACCTATGGAGATGTGTTGGGACCTCCTCGTGATCAATCATCTGTTCTGTTTCATTCTCTGGGACGGCAAGATATATGGTCAAATAGTTCAAATGGATGGTCTCTTTAGCATTCTTGAATCTTATGTTCTCTAAATTGTACGACTTTGGCCTACAAGAAGTGTTATTGCTACTGGACAATACAGGGCTGTTATCATCAAATGGTTAGCAACTAAATTCTTAACCAAAGTGGATATACCCCTGAAAGGCTCGCCAAAGTCCACGTACTACAAAGTACAAACCGAGCTTGCAACAAGTCGAACAGTCGCTTGTATGTTATTCTAAAAATAACATGTACCTTTAATGCTGAGGGGAAGTGCAGTTGGCCTGGATTACGCTTCCTAAGCGGAGGTCCTTAGTTCAAAATTCCCTTGGGGCCGAGCCACTTGCCCGGGTGCAACAAACCTGATTTACCTTTGTAATTATGTTGAGAAGTCCAGGTTGAGGCCTAGACTATCAGCGTTGTCATTGCTCTTCAGACAGCCTCGGATTTGGTACAACCCTTAATGAACGACCAATGTCTGCTCGGCATCAGGGGTGGACTCATCAGTGCCGAAAAGTGATTTATACTTTTTGGGAGGTGTTTTCACTTTTTGTTGCTGATGTGTCCACCCCTCATGCCGGACTGACCATGGTTGTTTGGGGTCGTACCAAATCGTAAGTGTCTTCAGACGTGAGCTTAATGCTGGGTTCTGAGCTTTTCCGTTGGTGTTCGTACCTGAGATCATGGATATGTTCTGAATAACCGTACTAATCTTGATGGTCTGGGTAATTAAAAGTGAAAATGTATGATAAATAAGTGGAAGATGAGATTACGAGAGTGCAAACCATATTCTGGAACTAGTCCACGAATGGCCTGGGAAGTTATTATTTATTTTGTTTACTGATGTCTTGTTGCCACTCAAGCTGTCTATCCTTCCCATCTATACTTCACAGCCGGTAGCCCACCTGCTGGAAGGTGCAAACTCGTGCTGGGTGCTGCTGGTTTGTTCACCCTCAAACGTCACAGTGTAAACTAATCACACCTAAGCCTTACACTCTGCACATTCATGACCCACATTATTTCTCTTTCTAGTTGCCATGAAAAACTGGTTTTCTCGTGATTCGTGGCGGAATTTTTCCGAGAAAATTATTTTCAAGCTATCTGATTGACAAGAACCAGAAATCCTCAATTTTCAATTTCTTCTCAGTACTGAACTATTTTCTTGCCTACTTCCATATTATTCACACAACTCTTGCCTGAAAATCCTTCCTTTCTAAAGAAAATCATGACAAATTAGTTTTTTCTTTTCTTTTTCTTTCTTGGCAACCAAACAATACAACCATAGAAAAAGATCGAAAATCATAGAATTTTCAAAATCTTTTCTTGTGTAATTTTCTTCTCTATCATTTTCTATATAATTCAAGGCAACCAGCTCTTGGTAGGTTAGTTGCACCATCGTCCTCCGCTGGAGGAGACTAGAGATCAAGTCCCCGTTCCAGTGCTTCTGCAGTGTGAGAATCTGCTCCCGGCTCTTGTGCGGGCTGCCCCTCCCACTGATGTGCAGGCTTGAATGGCTCCAAGTGGGACCCACAAGAAAGAAAAAAAAAAAGAGAGAAGAAAAACAGGGCCATAGAGTCTGGATTATATACACAAAACATAGACATAAGATGACTTGCGTTAACTAAGAAATTGTGGAAATGGAGATGGAGGAGCTAGCGATGCTGCCATGAGTGGGTCATTGGATACCGCCTTCTCCACCTGCGAGAAGATTGTAGTTCCCACCTCGGGACAGCTACTCAGATATGCAACAACCCATGGCTCCTGAGCTAGGAATGCAAATAAGACAAATATGAACCATATATTGGCATATCCATATTCAGTTCATTTATAATTGGATATTTTTTAAACAAACGAATATTTAATTGAATTGGATACACATAGGTTTATATTTGTATCTATTAAGTTAACGAATATCGGATTCAAATAATGATATATCCGAACACAAAATTTCATTACATTCGGTTAAGACGTTTGCATCCGTTAAGTTAGGCAATAGGCTAGGTTAATGTTAAAAGTATTTATATACTTAATATAATGTAACATAACCTGTAGAATTATAATATGACTACTAATTTAAAACCAATCATTAGGTATACACACACACACACACACACACACACACATATATTTAGTCATAACAGATATTTGGTTAATTTATAATTGGATATATTTGAAACAAACAAATATTTAATCAAATCACATACAACTAGGTTCATATTTGCTTTAAACGGACACAAATATGAACATGAATATGAACCGAATACAACTAATAATCGGACATGAGACCGAGTGTTATGTCATGTACTACTACTAGCAAAAGGGGAGGTTAAAAACAGACACAGTCAAGCCTTTTTTTCCCGAACCTTAGAAGCAGTTGATTCATTATGCCTATGCTATGTAGATAGTAGATCTAAAGCCATGCATTCAAGCACTTCTCACCCAATCTCAAATATGGTGCTAGAACTTTTAGCAAGTGAGGTGGGGAGACGTTGTATGTGTTCAATACGGAGAGAGGGAGGGAGAGAGAGGATTTTCAGCTTTGTAGACAATGTTGAAGCGTTTTATAATACCCCTGCACATGCATTACGTGGTTTAGACATGGTATGAGTTTATATGTTAAATTGATCTGACCTGACCTGAAGACCATAGAAGACCATTGGAGACCCTCTGTGCATGCCCAAATAGATGTTGGGAACCTTGAGACTTTTGGAGAACCTCTTGGGAATAAAAAAACAACACCCAAGCACTAAGGCACCTCGAGCGATTGCGATACCTCGCGAGAGCTCGTGATGGGGGTACCCCAAGCACTTGGGCATTCTCAAGCAATCATGGGTTGAATTTTAAAAATTGAAAAGTTTCTATTCTATAAAGTTTTTTCACCATGCAAGCGCTCGCATTACTACACAAGTGGTCATGGTGTGGTACCCCAAGTGCTCGCGTATATGAATGAGCGGTCCAGCCTCCCAAGACAAAAAAATAAAGTGTGGATTTCTTTCCATTTTGAAATGGAGTCTTTCTAAAGAGGGTATTTTTGTACAATGACATGTACTTATCCTATTTTATATCTAATTAGACTAGAAATACCTAAGATAAGAAAGCGAATAGGAGAGAGGAAGAATTAGAAAGAGATTGAGAGAATGAGCTCACCCAAGCAAGGTAAACCCCATTCCACTTAGATTTAGGTATAACGAGTTAGAATTGAAGAATTATGAAAGAAAGTTGGATTGTAAGTACTCTTGTAAACTAATATCATTTCCCTTTATTATTTTTGAAAATCTTGTGAATTGATAAAGAATTTCACTGTATGGAATGTTTTTTATTTGGATACTATGAGAACCCTACTTTAAATTGATGAACCTTTTATTGTAAGTAATTCCTATACAAGTTGAGCACTACTTTCATCATCTATGATCAATTCTTTTGATAAATTCATTGTTATCTATTGAATTTTCATGTGAATTGCCATGAAAATTGAATTTATATATGTTTCGATCTCATGATTCTCTTTATCGATAGATCTATGGAGTTTTCTTTTGAAATTTACATGTTAGATATGTAATTAACATGGATCTAAGCTTAAATTGATAAAAATCCTCATGAAATTAACTATTATGGAATTTGATATGATTGATCTAAGTAAATCTTATTGAAATGCCGTGAGAAAATATGAATTCTTTTGTACTAACATGAAATTGAGCATGAGATATGTCTTTGACCAAAATTAAGTATGATTGAAACTTCGATTCCATATATGAACTATGATATATGAACCAATGATTAGAAATTTCAATTTATTTGAATAAATTAAAGATCATATGTAATGAAAGATCATAAGGACTATGAATTATGAAAAATTCTTTAAAATATTGATCATATGTGATTTATATGAACGAATTATGAACTATTGAATTTGAAATGTGAATGTACTATGATTAGAACTTATTGAACCTTGACTTTTTTTTTCATATGTCATGAGAGTCCCTTTATTGATTATTGGTATATATTAATATATCTCATTTGGAAATTAAACCTTGAGTATTATCGAATTATTGAAATCTCTTTGGGCCTTATTGAGTTATTGAATCTTTTGAATATGATTGGACCATTGAAGACATTACATTGGATCGCAACAATGATAATATATTTTTGAGACCTGCCATTGGGTCGCAACAATGATAATATATTTTTGAGACCTGCCATTGGGTCGCAACGAAGCAAAACATATATTCGGGACTTGTCATTGACTCACAACAATGGTAAGTTATAAAGGACCACACGGGTAATCTATATGGGACCTTCCATTAGGTCACAATAGTGGAGTAATAATACGATTAACGGGACCTACCATTGAATTGAAACATTGGTAATGTTATTCGGGCCTTCTGTTAGGTCACAATAATGGATATTTAATTATCGTTTTGGACTCTTTAAACCCCTTTGAAAAATGCTATTTGGAACCTTCCATTGGGTTGCAACAATGAAAGTTGTTGATATTGATTTGGATAGTACATTTTCTTCATTTGAAACTATTGAACCCCATTGAATATAGTTCTAGGACCTCAACAATGAAGAACAATGATTAAACCTTCAAAATCTATTATGAAATGATATGAGCTAATGAAGAGAATATTAAACAAGTCTATAAGTAAATGAATTAAATGATAATGAATGTATTCGAATCCTAATAATAAGTGGATGAATAATTTGATAAGAAGTATGAAAATGATTTTGAAAATTGAAGTATTAACTAATCTTAAATTAGAAAGATGATGCACTTATCATTACATTGTGATACGTACACTTTATTGTTCATGGTATAGAATATGATTAATTTTCTTATTTGTTTGCATCAATGGACTGATATGTCATTGTCTTCTATATTTTGAGCTTTATATTGTGATTCATGTTTATTTTATGTAAGTAAAAACCCATGTACATTCTATATCTGTCATCTTTTGGATATGGTTTGCATTTGTACTTGTTGAGCCCGTCAAGTTCACCCCGATTAACATAGGTTTGGACAATATGTAATGAATTAGTACGTG
This sequence comes from Platanus orientalis, assembly GCA_025762735.1. Taxonomy (NCBI): domain Eukaryota; kingdom Viridiplantae; phylum Streptophyta; class Magnoliopsida; order Proteales; family Platanaceae; genus Platanus; species Platanus orientalis. The sequence continues at coordinate 9,321 of JAOXJP010080497.1, forward strand.
ATGGTAGCTGATCATGTACGGTGAAGTTCATAGAAAATAGTTTTCAAATTTTATTGTATGTCAAGACTATCATTTGAAAAAATGTAATAATACTTTTATGTTGGATTTAGATGTAATAGAATTGACATGAGATTAGAGGTTTATTACTTTGATGTGTGTAGGTGACTGTGAGTATTTTTATATAATGCCCATGGTCATATGAGTAGTGACTAGATGGCTTATATTTCTGCTACGTACTTTTATAGATTTATGGACCTAGATGGCGATCATGGTATATTTTTCTACTACATACCATTACGAATGGAATTGATATGGTAATGCTTAAATATATGTCTTATGCTTCTGTTGAAAATTAAAGGGAAATGGGTAATGAGATTATGGTGTAAATGAATGACTTTATTGAATATGGAATATGGATCAAATCAATATAACTATCTGAATCTAGGGCACATACAGATGTTATCCAAGTTTTGGTTCGAGGGCGTTATAACTTGGTATCAGAGCTAGGTTTGGATTCTATAGACTATTTAGAAAACGAGAATCATGTGGGATGATGCATGAAGTTGTGGAAATTAAGGATTTATGATTAAAAGTTTTGCAGCGGAATGACTTTAAGGATGTGTTTGGATTTAGGGAATTAGAAGAATGAAAATAGAATTGGGGTACTCAAATCCATTTGTGTCGTTTGGGGTCAATTTTAAATTATGGAAATGGATTTCGATCAAATCCCTAAGGAATTAGAATGCAGAATTGAAGCCCCAAATCAACAGAAATGAAATAGCAACTAGGAGGTTGTTATTTCCAACTCCTTTCTATGAAACGTGTGACCAAAATACCTTCATCGATGCTTCAAGTCTATTCAAATGACTAAAATGCCCTCCTTCATCAAGCAATTGTAAGGAGTTTTAAAACACACAAAGTATCCAAAATGCCTTTTGTTATTTTATTAATTGACCAAAATGCCCATGAGTGGAAAATCTAGCTCATGTTAGTTATGCCTCAGGTTTATTCAATGACTAAAGTACCCTCCTCCCTCAAGCAACTATGAAGAGTTTTTTTTAACATACAAAGTATCCAAAATGCCCTATGTTATTTTATTAATTAACTAAAATGCCCCTGCGTGGAAAATCCAGTTCATCTTAACTATGCTTTAGATCTACTAAAATGATTAAATGCCCTCCTCCCTCAAGAAATTGAGGAATTTTTTTAGCACACAAAATACCCAAAATGCCTTGTAATTTTATTAATTGACAAAATTCCCTTGAGTGGAAAATCTAGCCCATGTTAGCTATGTTTCAAGTCTATTCAAATGACTAAAATGTCTTCCTCCCTTAAGCAACTATGAGGAGTTTTTTTAACACAAAGTACCCAAAATACCCTTTATTATCTTATTAATTAACCAAACTGCCCTTGAAAATCTAACTCATGTTAGCTATGCTTTAGGTCTATTCAAATTACTAAAATGCCCACCTCCCTCAAGCAATTGTGATGAGTTTTTATTAACACACAAAGTATCCAAAATGCCCTATGTTATTTATTAATTAACTAAAATGCTTTGAATTAAAAATCTATCTCATGTTAGCTTATGGAAAGAGTAAATAAAATGTAGCTAGAAGGACTGTCAATTGGGTTGGGCTGGCCTAAAGCTTGATTTGGCAAGCCTGAAATACTTCAGGCTGGGCAAGTTGAGCTTCAGAATGGGCAAACACTAGGCTTGAAGTGATTTTAGGGCTGAGCTCAGGTCTAAGCTTTTTTAGCCTAAATCCGGCCCGGCCCAACCCAAAGTTTGTTTATAATAAGAGGCCCGAAGATTGGCCCAAAACTAGTGAGTCTAATTTTTTTAAAAATTTGAGTGACCTTAACCCAAAGCCCATCTTGAAGTATATACATTCTAAATGATTTATTTTATAAATTAAATTTTTAAAGAACATGGGCCCTAACTCAATTTGATATGTTTCTTAAATTTAATTTTTAAAGTTCATGGGCCCCAATGTAATCTCAATTTCTAAGCGGTTATTAACTTATTGCCATCCCGAAACCTGATTTATTAAATCGGGTTGGGCTCAGGCAGAGGGTACCAAATTAAGTTTGGGCTCGGGCCCATACATTTTACTTCGGGCTAGGCTCGGGTTGGCCTTGGTCAAGCCCAGCTCAGCCTAATTGACACCCCTAATAACTAGTTTTTGTCCTTGAGTGATCTTTATGGTGGGTAAACTACATTAAAATCTCGATAAGAGTGGACATAACGTCTTTGTAGTGATCATTGGAGAGCTAAAGGCCATATAGAAGCCTGAGCATGGTGCATGAAAATCTTTGGTGCCCAACTCGCAAGACTTGAGAATCCTTGGAGATAGGCCATAGAATCTGAAGGCCACCCACCATACAAAGAGCAAACAAAATGGGGCTAATTGAGATTTTTGAATATTTGTGTATCCAAATAGTGAAAATTAGAGCTACAAGTTATCCAAAAAATGATCGTGTTCCGGTCCACATCTGATCCTAAATAAGCTTATCCGATCCGTTTATAAAAAATCTGTTATAAACGGATATGATACATATATATGTATCATCAGTTCTGTTAAATATTCGGTTCGTTAAAATATAACAATATATAGAATATAGAGAATAGGCTGTTGGATTTAAAACTAATCCAACAATCTTAAAATCCTAATAATTAAAACCTTAAAAATATATAAACTCTTGACTTCACATTTGTTCTATTTTTGTCCATGGCTGCACCCACAGGTACTACCACAACTATGTCGCAATAGCGGAAGTTCACACCCACCACATAGGAGAAGAGATGGTGTTTTGCTCCATTTAACATTGTTGCTAGGCCATACGGCATCGGAGATTTCGGAGAGGATAAACATGTGCTAGGGAAGATCGCACTAGCAACGGTGACAACATATATGAAATTTCCTTTTTTTTTCTTTCCGGATATCAGAAATCCGAATTATTTAAGCGGTTAGGATACAATATAGTTTGATAATATCCATTAGAATAGGATACTGAAAAAATATGCTTATATCCGTTTCGAATCCAATTCATTTGCAGCCTTAGTGGAAATGAGTTTTTTGAATTCCAATTCCATTCATACATATATGCATCCAAATAGTAGAATTCTAAATCTACGAAATTCAATTATGTAGAATTGGAATTCCAAGGATAATTCCAATTCTATGAATCCAAACACACCCTCAAGGATTGATTAATAAATCACATTATGATTAAGTGCTTAAAGAGGGAAATTGTCATTGTGATTAGGTGCTTAGAGATAATGATTGTTTGATGTGAAAATCTTTTAATGGATACTAGAGGATTCTAAATGTATTTCTTATTTGATTATAGGTATAAGATGCCACCAAGAATGTATACTAGAGGGGCATCTTCTATTCCAACACCAGAGAAATAGAGCATGGAGGGAGTCTTAAGGGCATTCGTAGTTTGTTCAACATAGTAAAGGAGCATGTTACTCATGACCAGTAACCACATGAGAGGAATGTTGGAAATGAGAATCACATGATTGAGTGATTTCAGAGGATGCGACCACCATAGTTTAGAGGAATCACAAATCTAATGGAAGCGAAGTCTTGGATTATGTAGTTAGAGGAGATTTTTGAACTGATAGGCTACGTTTATGATCAACGTGTCTCTTTGGCTACTTTCATGATGAAAGGAGATGCCAAACGTTGGTGGTATACCATGAAGAATACATTCATAGGAGAGTATGATGAGCCTCCGACAAGGGATATGTTTTTGGAGGTGTTTAGAGACTACTATTTTCCTCTAGTGTTTGTGAGGAGAAAGAATTGAAATTTCTTGAATTGGTGCCAGGCAACATGAATGTACTATAGTACAAAGCTAAGTTTATGGAGTTAGCCCACTTTGCTCCATAGATTGTTGCGGATGATGCCATGAAAGCTAGAAAATTTTAGTGAGGCCTCAGGCCTAGTATTTGCTATCGTATGTCAATGCTGAGATTGAATATTTTCATGGATGTGGTAGAGATTTCCTGCATAGCGGAGAGGGAGGGTGATGAACTCCATAAATTGCTCTAACATCTGCTAAGAAAAGCCTAATCAAGTAAGGAGTTGTTGAGCAGTGTAAGAGATACGGAAAGAGGCATAGAGGCATATGCTTCTGGAACATTGGTGCTGGTTTTCGCTATGGACAAACTGGCCACTTGTACTATGACTATCCTACCAAGAAGGACACTCAGACAACCAAGCCAATTGATGAGCAGTAACGCTCAAAGATCAAAGCCCGTGTGTATGCCGTTACTGAGAAATATGTGGAGACATCCAAGGTTGTTGTCTCAAGTACTATTCCATTATTTGCTCATACCATACGTACTATGGATCCTGGATCTACGCACTCATTCATATCATGTGCTAATGCCAAACATGTTAGTTCGTTGTTTGTAATGTTAGATCATGTGTTACATATATCTACTATCTTCTTGGAAAGTTGTTGCTAGCTGATCTAGTACTCAAGTCTTAGGCTGTTATGGTTGGGAACCTAGAGTTACTAGTAGACTTAATCTTACTTGACATGGAGGATTTCAATATAATCTTGGGAATGGATTGGTTAGTTATATATTATGTTACGGTCTATTATTATTTCAAAGAATTTGTATTCCACATACCAAAATTGGTGGAATTCTCATTCCAAGGAGTCAATAAGGATTCTTTCCCATGCCTAATTTCAGCTATTGAAGCTGGAAAGTTTTTCCGAAGAGGTTGACAAGGTTATTTAGTGTATGTAGTTAGTAATCAAACCACAGAGACCAAGGTAGAAGACGTGTCTATCATTAAAGAGTTCGTTGATGTATTTCCAAAAGATCTTTTGAGATTGCCACCCAACAAAGAATTGAAGTTTATCATTGATTTGGTTCTAGTATGTTCATCTGTGTCCTCATACCACAAGTTGACACGTGATAGTTTTTTGGAATTTGGTACTTCTTTTAAATTAGTAGCATAGGTTTATTTGAACACGTTTTTTATGGTTTTAATCCTAGAAACCACATTTTATGGGTACCTTTTTTATTTGAAAATTGTTTGAGCTTTACACCTCACCTTTTGTGTGTGGGGATATGGAGGAACATACTGTTTTGGATGGCAACAGATCCTTTCCCTTTGCCAATTGGTAGGGGCTATTAAGCTAAAACTTAGATCGATTTCGGACCACTACCTTGACTGTCATGCGTGAGAATCCTTCAGCGACAGGTTTCCAAACTTGTTTTGTTGAATAAACAAGCTTGTTTTGTGCACATCTCGGTTACAATACTCTTGATTTTTTTCCTTGGCCACTCGGGGCCATGGACCACCTGTAACGCAATGGTATATTCAAACACATGTTATTAATACCACCCGTATAGGGGTGGAGCCATAATTTTCACGTAGGGGGGGCAAGCCAAAGAATTATGTGCGTCATCCCCTTAACGGATGCCAATGGTGCATCCACAATCAAAGGGTGATACATCACATCAAAAAAGTGAAAAGCACCCAAAAAGTATAAATCACTTTTTTAATGTGACATGTCACCTGCTGGTTGCAGGCACACTGTTGGCACCATTAAGTGGCACACCTAATCCAATCCTAGGGCAAGGGTTTCGGCTAGGCTTTTCTATGCACAGAGGTTAAGGGGCAGCTACATCAGTATCAGAAGTGATTTACAC
>JAOXJP010080508.1:0-15000 GCA_025762735.1 Platanus orientalis
GATACTGCAAACGGAGAAAATCACACTCCAACACAACTTCCACGACCACACAACCTCACACACACAAGTGAGGATGGTACAAACACCAAAAAACACGTATGGGAAGCTTCAACTAGAGGCCTAGGAGGCAGAAACAACCTTGAATCACCGTAACAACAAATTGCGACCACCAACAACCGTAATCACTCACATAAGGATTAACAACCCATAAAAGGTGATTGGAGAGATTAAATCTAATTTTTAAAGCAAAAAACGAAGAAAAATAGCCTTAAAAATCGTCAGGCAATAAGGTACCAAGACGAAACTTGTCACTGACGCTTTGATTCTCCACCAAATGACGCAAGACCACTTGGAAAAGATTCCTTACCAAAAAAATGACCCATATAGAGGAGATCATCAACTAAAACAACCCCTGAGATGATTAAATCGAACACTTTCTCAGATCTGGCCATTTTCGTCTTTTTTTTTCAAAAAATTGCCAAAAAAATTTAGATCCGATCACTGTAAAATCCCGAAAAAATCATGACAATTTATGATAAATCACCACAATAAAAAACCCTAACTTTTGGGCTTCACCCAACATACGGACCTACTGACATCAGCGTCCGTACGGCTTACGTCAGCAATGCTTTTCTTCGCCTTTCTTTCACCCAATCAGTCTTCAATCATGAACCCACTCTGATACCATGTTGACAATAAATAAACCAACCCTCCCAAAACCTTAAGGTGTTAAGAGATACACAAATTAATATACTTCAACACCCCCTCAAGAGGAACATTGTTCTCTCCTAAGAACACACTTGGGGAACTAGGCACAGGTCCACACAACACGTACACACATGCACAACACTACATCTAGAAAAATACTTCCACTGGGATTTAAACTCACGACCAAACCTTCTCTGATACCAAGTTAGATAATTTGGGAGAGATAAAGAGGGAAATAAAAGGAAAAAAAAAAGAGAGGAACAAAACGTAAGGAGAACATATGATCATCACTCCCATACGGTGTTGTTCTTTATTATATACTAGGATACAATGAGACAAAAAATATCATTATACCCTCCCACACACATACTACATATACGCCTACAATTAGAGTATAAGACAAAAGGGTCATCATGATTTTTGTTTTTTGAGTCTTTTAGGAATAAGGCTTTGTTGCCAAGGGTATGATATTAATTTTAGTGAATCAACAAGTCAAAGTGGAACCCTCTTAGAGTGCTAAAATCCTCTAGAAGGACTTGATTTTGACACTTTTTGTTTTTAGAAAATCAAGGTTTTATTAGTTTTGAGTTTAGAAAAGTCTTAGGTATCAAGTAAACTCGTAGTTTAAGAGTTTCTAATTTGGTTTCTTGCTATTTTCTTGAGCTTCTGAGCCTATATATAGGGCTGCACGTTTTTGTATTGGGATGAATAAAATTTTGACTAATTTTTTGCTCTCCATGAGTGGAACTCCTTCTCTTCTTCAAGTTTAACCTTAGCTTAAAACTTGGTTAAGGATTAACCAAGTGTGGATCAGGGATTTTCCCACAAGGTATGTATCTTATCCTATCCTATCTCCTTCTCATTATTCCTTCTTCTCTATTTTCTGTAACCCTTACACTCTCCCAGACCAGCAGCCATCAGAGAACCTATTCCTTTGCTGTTTAATCCTTTAAAATCGACAAAAACAATTCTTTAAACCCTACAGCACCCTCATCCATAAACCCTTTTGATTTCAACCACCAAAACCTTACTCCATTAAACCCCATGGCCTATGACACCTTGAAAATCTTTAATTACTCAAGCTCAGAGTTGAAATCAAATTATCCTACACCAATTGCTCCCTGCGGTTGCATTAGAAAGAGATTTCACCACTGATTTGGGTTTCCAACTGGACATCTCCTTGGTTAGCTGCCCACAGCAGTAACTGAAGGAACCTGATTGTTGTGTGGGTTTAATTGATACCCTGTAAAATCATAGGAACTAATTCAAATGCTCTATTCTGGGTCTGTCCAACATCTTTATTCACACCTATACCTCCAATTCCAACCCTATAGTCTGTCTCATATTGGCCCGAGTATTTACATTTTCCACCCTTTAAACTTCAGAATTCACTTGCTGTTTCAGTCCTATAACCACACCCAAACAGCATGTGTATCTTCTCTTCTAAACCCATAACAAAATTCCATTGTTCCTTGCTGTGTTCTTCCATAAAACAGTCCCTATTGAATCTATTAGCTAACCCAATTACAATCCTTATCAGTCCCCATCAATCCATCCAAAAGCTCCATTATTTACTTTCTGTTTTAAATCTGAAAAAATCCCTTTACATCTTTGCTGTTTTGACCAGATTTGAGACTAGTAACCCATACCTGAGAGCCTTTTAAACCCTTTCATCTCCATCCTATCTTGATTTAGTTCTTGAAATGGTACTCCAGCTTGTGTGTTGAGTTTTGGTATCAGAGCTTGTGTGCTGCATCAATTTTGGTATCAGAACAAGGTTCCAACTAGTTCATACTTAGTTGGAGTCCTTGAGAATTAAGTAGTGGACATTCGATGTATGCCCTGCAGCTATGAAGTCTGAAAGCTTTCTGAAGTTTTGTTTAAAATTTTACTTACTTACCTCCTGATCTTTACAGCACATCTAAAACAAAAGCCTTCCATTTATTTCCTATGGAAATATCAATCCCATCGGCATTACATCTTGCAACACAGCCTTAGAGTAATCTTTCATCACTGGAATGAATTCCTAGAGTGGTATTCTCTAATTCTCAGACCTGCGGCAGCAAACCTATATATTAAATCTTTTTAATTGCTTCACATGGTGAAACCATGACCTGCGATTGTGTAGGCAAGGTCTATGTAGCTGGTTTTGACTGAAGGTTGGAGATCTTCTATTTTTTATCTTCTTGTTGATCAATTGTCACTCATGGCCACTACTATGGAGTGATTACTTTTGGGTTTCTGACTAATTAGAGGGGAAAATTATATGTGCTAAGGGTGTGATGAGTGCTTTCTATGAGTATTCCATATATTCACACATCACCAGTCACATTTTACTCAAAGAAATTACTTTTTGAAGCAATACTAGGCCTGCTATGTGCTGGAGAATTTGTACCAGTCTACTACCTGCTGAAGGATCTGAACTAGTCATTGTTACTGCTGTGTACATCATCTCAGGCTGAACTGTGAGTGAAAGAATCTTTGCTATTCACTGCCCCAGCCTTTCACTATTGAGAGGACAATAGTTGGGAAGATCAGTATCTATATATATCTACAGGCCTGATGCTCCTTACAACTAACAGAATTGGAGCCTGCTACAAAAGGCAAACTTTATCCATTGAGTACCGCTTATCTTCATCACAGTGTTTGTTGCCAATCTTGCTATAGCCGACATCATCAGTGTTGGACTTTAGGTATGGTGTTCTACCCCTTGAAAGAAGAGTGACAGATGTGCTTATTGTCTACTCCACCAATCAATGCTACTACCTTTAAACTTAGTCAGAGTTGCTATTAGATTCTATTGCTGGCTGACAGTAGTTGTTTCTACCATACAGTTCAAGAAGCCATCAGATTTACCACAAAAGGTTGCTACTCTTTTGCTAAGATGATGTAAAGCACATGGATTTTATTGTTAAGTACCCCTTCACTTTTCCCCATGGAAAGCCTATTTTAGTTATAATTAGTGACCAATATGAGGATAACCTTATTGCCCATGAGCTGGCCGGAAGATTTGCATATCCCAGATCCTATTGTTATTTAAAGGATGGGGACTCTATCATTCAGTTTAAGCAAGGAGACTACATTGACAGTGCTAAGTGTCATTTCTATAAACCCATTACAAAGAGCTATCAAGTGGTGTTAGGAAAGATATGGTTGGAAGAGAGAAAGGCTACCTTCAACAAGGACACTAATGTTCTTTCGATTTGTGATTAGGGAGTGTATTATAATTTCCAAGTGAAGACTATTAGCATGGTGCCAGATGTACCAGATTGGAGAGATAGTCTTCAAGCGTTCCTTGACAAGTGTGAACTTGTTAAGCTGAAAAAGAGTGAAGAGCTAGTTGATCCCAAGTGTAAGATTATAGTACATGATACTGATTTGCAAGTTATGGAAAAGAAATCCGAAGTAGATGTCCAAGAAACTGAGAAAATGCTAGAGATGAAGACATTATTGTGCATGAGGATGATGCGACTAGTGTTGAGCAGTTTGATGAGCTACTGTTGATCACAGATGAGTGTCATATTGCTGTCTCAGTTTGTGGCCAATCATCTAATGAGGTTCTAGCTCCAGTCCATCCTAATAGACACACCAACCCATGAGCCTTTAGTGCTTCTGGATTTTGTTGATCCAGTTCTTGTCATGCCAGAGGAGGAAGATCAAGTACAATTTATTTTGACAGATACACCAGTTCTTTCATAGTTACATGACTCCAAGATGGTTACGTCAGAGGTGGCTAAGGAAGAGCATTATGAGGTTTTTCCGTTACCAACTACTTATCAGAAAACAGATGATGTATACTATAAGGTCTACCACATATCAGACACTTGTAAGAAGACAAAACTACATCATAATCTGATTGTGAGAAGATTTGGCGTATGGTTATGTGGATTGAGCTCCCCAGTGTCACTAATCCTTTTACTCTACAAAACTCGAGATCGAGTTTTTTCAAACAAGAGGGATTTGATGCGAACATTGGAGAGCATGTGAGACTCACATGTGCCTTGGTGGGGTTCACACAAGTAGACACACAGAGAAACATCTTTGGGACACATGATGAAGTTTTTTTAGCCTTTGTTTGAGTGTCTTACTGTTTTCCTTAATAGTTTATGAGTTATTAGAATCTAGGACATAAGGGTCATTATGGTTTTTGTTTCTATGTCTTTTAGGAAAAAGTCTTTGCTGCCAAGGGTATGTTATTAATTTTAGTGAGTCAACATGTCAAAGTGAGACCCTCTTAAAGTGCTAAAATCCTATAAAAGGGCTTGATTTTAACACTTTTTGTATTTAGAAAATCAAGGTTTTAGTAGATTTGAGTTTAGAAAAGTCTTAGGTATCAAGTAAGCTAGTAGTTTAGGTGTTTTTAATTTGGTTTCTTGCTATTTTCTTGAGTTTGTGAACGTATATATAGGGCTGCACATTTTTGTATTGGGATGATGGAATGAATAAAATTTTGGCCCGTTTCTTGCTCTCCATGAGTGGAACTCCTCTTCTTCAAGTTTTTCCTTAGCTTGAAGCTTGGTTAGGGATTATCCAAGTGTGGATCAGGGATTTTCTCACAAGGTATGCATCTTCTCCTATCTTATCTCCTTTTTTCTTTTTTCTATTTTTCGTTATTGTTGTTGCAACCCTCGCATTCTCCCAGACCAGCAGCCATTAGAGAACCTATTCCTTTGTTGTTTAATCCTTTAAAATCTACAGAACTAATTCTTTAAACCCTATGGCACTCTCATCCATAAACCCTTTTGATTTCAACCACCAAAACCTTCATTAAACCCCATGGCCTGTGACACCTTGGAAATCTTTAATTACTCAAGCTTAGAGTTGGAATCAAATTATCCTACACCAATTGCTCCTTGTGGTTGCATTAGAAAGTGATTTCACCACTGATTTGTGTTTCAAACTGGACATCACCTTGGTTAGGTACCCACGGCAATACCTGAAGGAACCTGATTGCTATGTGGGTTTAATTGATACCCTATATAATCATAGGAACTAATTCTAATGTTCTGTTCTGGGTCTGTCCAACATCTTTATTCACATACCTACAACTCCAATTCCTACCCCATAGTCTGTCTCATATTGGCCTGAGTTTTTACATCTTCTACCCTTTAAACCTCAGAATTTACTTGCTGTTTCAGTCCTATAACTACACCCAAACAGCATGTGTATCTTCTATTCTAAACCCATAACAAAATTCCATTGTTCCTTCCTGTGTTCTTCCATAAAACAGTCCCTATCATGATTCACTATCCTTACACCTGGGAAATTTGGTGCGGGATTTCAAAAGAGGATTTGGCACCTCATTCCCGCTGCTGTGTGTTGGTCTGTGTGGATTGAAAGAAACAACAGGGACTTTGATGGACACAACAAACCAGCCTATCAAGTCTACAAGAGGGAAAAAGGATGGATCATCAATTGAGCTAGACATTGTAAGGACTATGATGGTTTGTCAGATGGTGCTCTCATAAAGAATTGGACTATCTACTTTGGGGGTTAAGGCTGTTAGGGGGCTTGGGCTTCTCTTTGTTGGGGATCTCTCATCCTCGTTCCTCCTCCCTCTTTTGTTGTCCTTCCCCTCTTGTACAAATTTCTTTCTTCTAATAATTTTTGTTTTCTCATAAAAAAAAAAGATATACCGAACTGAACTGAACTATAACCCATGAAAAAAGTGGAGGGTTAAAAAATCGGTGTAATCAGTTATGGGGACTTGCAGAATTTTTAATATCAAATAAGAAATCAAGGACTAACATTTAACAATAGAGAAGTTCAGAAACTAATAAATACAAATAAAAGAGAAATAGAGAAGAAGATTATAGAGGGACAACTCCAATGGAATCAGCACCTTCCAGAAAGAGTAGATCTGAATCAGCACCAACTTAACATGCCAGAGCATCAACAGAGTTCTTCATTCATCAGCTCAAAATTTACGACCAAATATTTACAGATACGACCACACATACAGCACATAAATTCCAACTCTTTTAAGTCTTCCACAGAAACCGTGAGTTTTAACTCTGACTACTCAATTTGAAGTAAAACTAACACTACTTGGAATAAAACAATTCCTTCCAAACTGACATCAAATTTTCTCCAGGATAAAATCAAACTGATTGAACTCAATTATTTATCGAACAAAAACTTCAATCCCAAATTAACCAAAAAAATCCCTGCATGGAATCTTTGAAGATTTTGAATATTTCCAAATTAAATGGTATCTAGATGCTGCAGTAAGGGTCATTGCTTTGGTGCAATGGTAGCGGCTTGGGCTGTCCAGCATGAAATTGTGGGTCCAAGCCCAGTGAGAAGCCACTTTGTGCAAAAAGCTAAAGGTTAGGTCTGTTTCCCGTACATCCTTCCCAGCACCCAGTAATTATGGAACCAACACTGGGTAATGACCTTATCTGGATACTGCAGACCATCCACAGAGCCCATTTTGATATCCTATATGAATTGGCAGCACCAGCTGGATGTATAGACTCTATGGACCTGACCAGATGTTCTACCACCAACCTTGATGGAATCTTCCTCCTGGATTTGCCCTGATCCTTATCATCAGCTTTCATCACCCATAAATCTTGACCTCTCAATCTTTTAAAGCCCCATAAATACCTCAGGACCAGCAGCTCAATAAAACTCCATGTACCATATTTCTTTTAAACCATATAAACCCAAAAATATATAAAGCCCAACCTTTAAATAGTACATGCAACTCTCTACTTTCAGATTTAAACTAACTACAGTTAATATTATTTAAAATATGCCAGCAAGTAATCCTATTTCTCCCTTAGAACTTCAATTTGTTAGCTTTTTTCCCCTAGTTTCTTATTATTAAAGTCTTTTTTCTCATTAAAAAAAAAAATTAGGTATACCTCTTCCCATAGACAGTCAACTCTCACCTTTAACCCGGACCAGAACACAGAAGTTTAAACCTTACCAACTATTCTAAGAGAGGAGCCGGCTGCATACTCTGAATTTAAGTGTTGGGTACTTGTCCGGTATCAATGCCATTTAACATTACCCAGCGCTTACATAGTTTACTTGCATACATATTTGGGACCAATTGCCTTACTCCTCCCAAGTCTGAACAAAAGACCAAGACTTTTGGTCTTGTAAAGCTTTCTTCATTGATGTTGTTCCAGTTGTTTTGCTCTTGTAGAACTTTCTTCGTGTATATCTGGCTGTTGTCCAATTCTTCCTCTTTAAGAGAATACAGATTTAAAAATTTGTCCACATATATGAAAGTCCAGGTTCAAATGGGTGGGTGATAGACAATTTCCATTATAAATTATTTAGTAGTAAGCAGCTCTGAGTTAGGGGTTACTCTCGTTTCTTCTGATTTTTTTTTTTTTTTTTTGATCTCTAAGTTTCATGGAAAATAAAATACTTCCTAGACTTTGCTAGCAACCAAACAAGGATCAAGTAGCATTAGTCCATTACCTATCCATCCTAGTGCTCTTTGCTATTCCAGCAACACGTCCAAAAGATGAGCATTAACACATTCACGACAGGAAAAAAATACAATACCACTACAATGATGTTCTAGTAAGTCAGTTTCTAAAACTAGATCAGTGAATAAACATTGAGCCTCAGCATCAACAATATAGATGAGTTCCAGCAAAGTCTCTCTCTCTCTCTCTCTCTCTGTGGTAGAGAGAGGGGGAACTCCACAGTTAACATCAAAAGTGATCATAGCTTTTGGTGCAACTGAGGACCCTCGTACACACACACACAGAGACCCTGCCGATGAGGAAACCCAATATAAAACTCCATCAACCATGCTTTTGCCAATACCTTTAATACACACAAAAAAAAGGGTCTTGAGATAAGTACCTTATTTGTAGAAGTGGGATGCCAATTTATAAAAATGGTACTGAGTTTCCATCATAAGTTTGGAGGAACTAGTGTAGGATATGAAGATCTGAAGTTAACTCGGATCATCTTTTAAGACAATAATCCGTTTCCCCACATCAAGAAAGCCAATAAACTATAAATCATAGACCACGAAAACAAGCTCTATTGTAGGTAAAACTTAGTCATGAAAGCATTATACCACTCTTTCGCTAATTAATTATGAGTACTTTGTGCAAGACAATAAAACTACAAACTGGAACTCACCAACCAACAACTTCCTAGGTTCAAAGTTCAAAAGGTCAGGATCAGAGGCAGCCAACTCCAATCCAAAAGCAGGTCGAATCATCTGACCTCAATCTGAATTGATGGTGATAACAAAGGAATACCTGGTCAGATCAGTGATCCAGATGGGGATTGCAGATTGGATCAGTCGAAAACAATCCAAATCAATTCCATGCCTAGATTTGTTTTTCGCTTGAGCTATTGCCAGGATTAAATCTGAGAAAAAGCGACACTATGGTGCAAACCAATGATGAAAGTATGATAGATCAGACAAAGTTTGGGTACTAAAATGTCATCAAGATATTGAGCTAGATCTAGGAAAATCAATGGTTTTGTCAAGAAAAATTTCTCGTTTCACCTCTTTTCTGTTGAACATACACAAATAGAAGCTGCATAGCACAATTGCAGTATCATACCATCATTGAGTCCCATGGTACTCCGCTCTAGACATGCTTTCAGGAAACTACACCCATGATGACAATATCAATGTTGAAAAAACCCTAGCATGTAATTGCACAATCCCATATATTCACTTCTTTTCTACTTCCTGGCTTGCATAACAATAAGTTATCCAAGCTGGTCAATTGGTATGCAATCTATTAAGTAGCACGGCTTGAGCCTTGAGATCATGCAAAATGCACAAAATGAAGAAGTCTAGAGCTTAAAGAAGCATAGACCAACAGTGTTTCATGAAGCCAACTGAAAAATACACTATAGATCATAATATCATATTATGCCAAGCCAATTAGCACTAGGAACATATGCAGAAAAGCATTCGTATGGGCACTATGAAATTAACTGACTGACCTGGATATCATTGGAACCGTTGACACATTTCTCCAATAGATTTCGCAAGCAAGTCAATTCCTGCATCAGAAACACAGCCACTTCCTCGGCATCTTGCATTTGATTTCTTGAAAACTCAAATGCTCTTTCAGCATGAAGACGAAATGAAGAACAATTCAGACATGAGCAGAGTCCTCTGCATCCCCGTGGATTTCTCTTGAGAATCCCCCTTGTAGGACCAACATCAAGCTTTTCTGAAGGACAAAGAGCTTCAAATTGAGATGATTCTTGATGAAAGCTGAGCGCTTCAAGAGCCTTGGCACCTGCACTAAATTCAGGTGTTGCACAATCCTCTCCAACTTCTATAGGCAAATAAGAAGATACTTCCACAGAACTTTCAATTGATGATAGCTCAGGACTGATGGGAGAAGATGATGACTTGGCCAGTATATCTGTCTTATTAATAGGATCTACAGCATCATAGGTGGGATCCAACTCGCACAATACATCTGACATAACCTGTTGAACTTGTGATGGGCATTCACTACATGAATTGGGAAGTACCGTGATCATTGAATCATTAACTGGAGAATCAAGAGGAACACCACATGAATTGGGCAGTACCATGATCATTGAATCATTAACTGGAGAATCAAGAGGAACACTGCATGAATTGGGAAGTACCGTGATCATTGAATCATTAACTGGAGAATCAAAAGGAACACTGCATGAATTGGGCAGTACTGTAATCATTGAAACATCAACTGGAGAATCAAGAGGAACACTGCATGAATTGGGAAGTACTGTGATCATTGAATCGTTAACTGGAGAATCAAGAGGAATTTCAAGATGAGGTTCAATAATGGGTGGTCCAGCGGATTTTAAAGTTGAGTCCTTAATGTTGGATGAACCAGTAGATGGAATCATATCTGTTGATTTTTCAGTCAGAGAAGAACCCAAACCAGCAAATGGATGCCCCTTGGGCAAAATGTCCATGTTGGCTCCATCTATGGGAATGTTTTGAGACGCAGCCAAATATGGTAGAACAGGCTTTTCCTCCACAGACTTTTCAATTTTGTGGCAGGGACGAATTTCCAAAGCACCTGCAAATGATTGGTTACCAAGAAATAAAATACCTTTCATAGTTTTTTTCAGAAAATAAAAAATATAATAAGCAGAAGGCACTAGAAGTTACTGGAATTATCTTTCGCAAGATCAATAAGAAATGGCAACAATCTTCTGTAGCTGAAGGAACCAGGGGTTTTAAATAGCTTAACCCGTGAACGCGAACACGGAATAAGACCCTCCTGCAAAATTCCAAAGCCTCTTTACATAGATCCTTCTACAACTTGGTGACCGAATTCTTGAGCTAAAAAAAGTTAGAACTAAATAGAAAAGAAAAAAAAAAAAAGAAATATTGGAGTATTTAGGAGCACAACAAAGGAACGGGAAGAAATCACGATCTGCAAATGAAAAATAAGACAATAGCCTACACCAGCGATTATTTGAAAGAGAAAGAAGAAAGCTTATAATTCAGATATCACAGAAGAATAACTTGGATATCAACTTGAAAAGTGAGCTCATAACCAACTTGAAATACCAGATTGCATCTATCACTATCTGAAGCTTAAAATTTCAAAATAAGAAATGGCTATTCACTTACCATCTTACTCTTTGTGTAGGGTATATTGTTCTTGTCCATCTCGATGCGAGAAAACTCTTCACCACCATTGGAACCAACTGCACTTTTACTAGATGGCTTGTCTGAAATACAGTCCGTACTCTGTAAATTGAACTCCATGGAGTTCTGTCCATTTAACTCCACCTCGGATTCACCGAAGACATCAGTGTCCGGGGGTGTCGTCTGAAAACAATCTTCCGTAGACCCATCACCCCTACATGAAATCTCAGTATCCCCAATTGCCGTTTCAGGCAATTGGGGCTTCTCCGTACAATGAAAATCAAAACCCATTACGTTTCCTTCATTTCCATCCACCTCTGATTTACAAAACACATCAGTATCCGGTGGTGTCGTCTGAAACCAGTCCTCGGTGGAACCCTCACCTCCACATAAAACCCCACCGTCCCCATTATTTTCCGGCTCGCCCTGGCAGAACTCCACATCCATCCCTCCCGTCTCAGGCAATTGAGGCTTTGTGACATCAGCATATGTTCCAATCTCGCTCTTATCATCCGAATAGCAGTCGTTGGAGATCGAAGCAGGAGAGAAAACCCTTCTCGCCCGAAGATCCTTGATTGAAATGCGAGCAATCTCATTGTCGAAAAATTCTTCGTTAGATACCCTAGGGTTTCTCCGACACCAGTCAGGCCATTGGACTGCGATGTTCTGGTTTCCTTTGCGATTGGGGTCGAATCGAGAGCGACCGGATCTACTGCGGTGGAGGAAGATCTCCGATCTGCTCCGAGTGAAGATCCCTCTGAAGGGATCGGCGGTGGAGGAAGAGGGCTGCTTTCGTTTCTTCGAGCTTGGCATTGCTTCTTTCATGGCTTCCTCAGTTCCTCGGGTTTCGTTTCACGGGTTTAGAGTCTGTCTAGAACCATCGTATGTGTGTGTTTGGAGGGATTTAGTGGCGCGAAATGAATGGGAATGTGGAGGGAACGGGAGTTTTGGCGGTAAATTCTGATTTGTGGAGGGGAATTGGAGACCGGCTTGTGCGAAGTTGTGGGGCAAACCAAATCCATAAAAGTTCGACCTTACACCTGAACTGTCCTATCTTGAGGGTCTCATTCATTAACCCTCATTCATCAACCCAAGCTAAAATATGTTTGGATCGGTTCAGGTCAGGATGGGCTTGGTTACAATATGTCATATGAGCCAAACCGTATTAGGTTGAGCTTGAAGTGGCTCATAAATGTATTATCTTTTAGCTATGCAATACCCACCCCAACCGTTCATCTCCTTTTTTTTTTTCTTTTAAATGTGTATAAAATCAAAGAAGGAATATATGGTTGGGCTCAGGTTGAGTTGGGTTGGGTTGGTCAAAGTGTTAACTTAAGCCTAATCTAACCAAGGTCATGTTTTGGAATTTTTCGGTGCAAGTCCAACCCATAGATCTAAAAGGCCTACCCAACCTGACCTAAATGAGTTTCAGGTTGAACCTAGCTTAATTTCATGCTTTGATATGACTCACTTTGAGTGTTTTACTTCTTTTGACAAGGGGAAATTATCATTAGTTGCCTCATTGCCAAGGTTCTAACTATTCACTAAGGGTGTGTATGGGGCCAGGGCCCACATTGTTTATTACAAGCATGGGCAAGGTCTGAGCACATCAAAGCCCAAGCACGGACGAACATAAATTACTGGGCCTTGGGCCAGTCCATAATCCATTATCTCATTACATATATTAATAGCCTGTCTGGCAGCCACCTATAATTTAATCATTTCATTTGAGTTTCTCGCGGCATTTGTAGCCACGAGGTGATGGTTCACAATGAACTCCATCAAATTTATACTGATTTCTTTACAATTAGAAATGAAGTCATCTCAGGGTTTTCTATAAAATGAAATGATTCATGTTATCAGGCACAAATCACTAAAAATCCAAATGACTTCATTACAAACCATCCCATTGTGCTTACAAAAGCCTTGGGAAACTCAAATGAAATGATAACATTACAGGCGGCTGCCAAACACTGCCTAATAATTTTTCCTACGTGTATATATATATATATATATATATATATATATATATGCATAAAGACTTGGATCTCAGGCCTTGGGCATTGGGCCTCAGGCTTTGGGGTAGGTCAAAGTTAGCCTCCACATGGCCCATGCTTTAGCACAGGCTTACACTTGGACCGGGTCATTTCTCAGGCTGAGCTGGGTCAGGCTTGGCTGTCCTGACCTTTTGCACAACCCTACTTTCGACTATAATTCTGGGAAATCTGTTTTATGTGAATAGAAGCTTCTTGAAGGTGTGTCATTTCATATAAGGAGTGTTTCCCTTGAAAAGCTTTTAAGGTTGATTCAGGGCATGTTTCCTTGAAAGTTATATAGAGGAAGTGAAATGAATTTAAATGATAGAAAGGAGTGAAGTGAAGAGATGTTTTCTAAGTGTTGTATAGTTGAAAATTAAATAAAGGAAAATGAAAATATGCATTCCTAAACAAACATGCGTTATATTTGGTTGGCAAAGAGCAAACCTGCGTTGCATTTGGTTCGACACAAAGCAAAGCAGCAACATCCATGGCATGTTGGTTCCTAACAACCTCAATCTCATTTTGACATTCCTCTTCCCTCTACTGAGTTTTTCCTTGACATCTGCTTGCTCCAACTCTAGGCAGGTTCATTAAATGAAAATAAACTAGAATCAAACAAAACCCAACCAAATTGTAAAAAAACAATTCCCACAAATTTCAAACACCTACATTGATTGTTGGCATGGATTTTTAATCCACATGAGAAACCGTATTCTGCACAACATAGAATCATTACCTTAAAAAACAGTGATACGATTTTGATTTAATGTATATGTGGATGACCATAATGGTGCTACTAACGTCAGCTGCTACACATGGCATAATCTCAGTTGTACAAATAGAATGAAATTTTCCGACTTATATATCTGAATTGATCTAAAGGGGATGAATAGAATCTCTTTTCTAATTTAAATTTCTTACCTTATCCAACTTAGGATCTTATTTTAGATTTAACTTGGGGAACTATATTTGCAATTGATTTAACAATTTCAATAAAACGAGTAAACTATGCAAGTATTGCAATGCTTAAAATCATAAACAATGAAGGCGTACACGCACACAACCACAAAGAGACAATTTTTATAGTGGTTCAACGACCCTCCGATCCTTGCTCTACTCTCGGAAAGCTCTCCTTGAGTTATGTTGATTTTTATTAGATTATTTTACCTATAATCTCATTACAAGAAATCAACAAAACTTCAAATCACTTATAAGTTCATCAATTCTCAAATTTCCTTTCAAATGACACCACACGATGGACTTCCTCCTCTAGTGATCCGCACCCAATGACTCCGATGAATGAGCCAATGTCCAGTGACTCTAATGAACACTCAAGTTAGTGAATGATAATTTCATTGTTGATTCATGAATGTCTTATAGGTAAATATGCCAATTACGCTCAATTCAATGGAGAGACCTCCCTCATGAAGACAAATGATGATTTTAAAATCAAATATGCTATCCAAGCTTTTCAATAGGTATAACTTATAATGGGAAAGCTAGGTTACACAATTTTGACGTGATTTTCAATAAATATGAGTAGCAAGGCTGTTAAAGATGGTTACCTTTCAAGAATTCATAGATTTTCTAATATTTTGGTCTTTTGTACCACCTCATATATATTTTGAAGACCTAACATATGATGTATATGAC